>PVIU01013871.1:0-54304 GCA_004026605.1 Ondatra zibethicus | reverse complement strand
TCCCAAGGCCGGGAGGGAGGGGGGTGGGCCTTGGACTTCCAACAGGGCAGGGCACCATGCCCTCTTTCAAGGAAGAAGGGAGAGGGAGGAGGGGTGGGGGGGTAGCGGGAGGGGACCGGGAGAAGGGGAAGAAAGGAAAAAATGTTATTTCTTTAATTATGTTTTTGAATGGAAAAAAATAAAACAATGTAAAAAAAAAGACATGTAACTTATCCCTGATTTAAAAATTGGCCTATTCTTAAAGTGTAATTATTTAGATGGAATTAATTCTAATCTCTCTTTGTTCAGCTAAAAGTGTTGAAATACACTTTCTGTTATCAAGGGCTATATATTTTGATTGTCTTGTAGAATGAAAATTCTAAGTGGCCTTTCATATATTACTAAAGTATTATCCATGCTATTTAGCTGGCACATGCTGGCTTTGTTTAAATAATTCTACACTGAATGGTAGGATTCCATTGCTTGGATTCCCAGGGATATTTCACCATCCAGTTACTTCAATTTTCCCATTTTCAACCATCCTGTTGAGACCCAGTAATACCAGGACCCACTGCTACTACAGTACATATGGAACTGTCTCCCAATGGGATTTGATTGGCTTATGCTTAGATCATATGAGTACAGTATTTTAAACATATCTTATCATCACTATGATTAAAGATTAAAAGAGAAGACTAAGTACACAGCTGTATATATTGTACTTTAAATATAACATTGGATAACGTGCTCTAATGTCAGAAAAGTTTATTTAGTTCTTTTAGGATATGCTCCTTTTGTTAAATAAACCTTACTTTCTTTCAGATTTATGGCCTCTTCTTTAATTAATTGTTGTTATGCACGTAAACTGATACTGCATTTCATTTCCTGGCCTTCCAGACCTGAATAATCACATAGAAACTACATTAATTGCAACACTGCTTGGCCAATAGTTTAGGTATATTTCCAGCTACCTCTTATGTCTTAAATTAACCCATTTAATAATCTATTATTTAATAATCTATTAATAATAATAGATTACTTAATAATCTATTATTCTGTGTATTGCTATGAGGCTATGGCCTACTGGTAAGCTTCCTAGGGTTCTGGTGTATCCTTCTCCTTCACAGCTACATGGCATCTCTTTAATGCCATCTCCTCTCTCTCTCCATCTCTGTTCAGATTTCTTGCCTGGCTTTGCGCTGCTAAGCCATTGGCCAAAGCAGTTTCTTTATTAACCAATGGAGATAAAATATATTCATAGCATATGGAGGGGAATCCCACATCAATACGGATATATAATATGTATATACATATATGTTTACTGTGGAGGCCCAAAAATGTAAGCCTATTTCACCTTGTCTGAAGGTCAGAGAGTTTCAGCTTGCTCAAAATTGTTGACAACAAGTGTGGCTACACATTCTTACTTAGGACGTGGTTGGTGTTTTGGACAGTGTTTCCTGACACTGGGGTGCAGGAGTTGTTTTGTAGATGTATTCATTGAGATTTTACTGCACAGTTTTGCATTTTGACTGGTGGTGGTTTTCTGTAATCATGCCCAGAAAAACAGAAATTTTCTCGATGAGGATGAGAGCTACATTTATCTGTGTATAATGTTACCTATTTAGAAAGTAGCTATGGAGTCTGCTCGTTTAGTAAACTCATGGTTGTGAGCTTTTCTCCAAGACCCATGACTTCACTAGCCTTGAGTAAATGTCTAGGTTTCCAATACCAAGCACGTTTTTCCTCAATTTGAAGGTGTTTTATGTGCAATTAGAGAGCTATTGGCTACAAGGTATACCCATGCTACTAGTGCATGCCATGGTTGTCATTGTTCTGGTCATAAGAGTCATAGCTGGGTAGAACTACTCATTTATTTCCCTCATTTTAAAGTTTTTATGGAACCTTCTGGTACCAGGAAAGCTAATCTTCACCAAGGAGGTATTCAGGTCATTTCCATCTCAGGGGCTTCTGATCTCTGCATTTGCAGGACATGGTGTCTTCTGTAATAACTATTTACCATTTGTCTCTGGCGGGGGGACAACCAAGGGTAATAGCAATATTCTATAATGTTTTGGGAATCTGTTGGACAAACCTAGTAACCAATTTAAAAGGTTTCTCATACCTAATATTGGGATTTCTGTTAGGTGGTCTTTGACTCTTGGAGAGAGCATTGTCAGCCCAGATGAGAAGATTTCATTTAAACTTTGTATGTATATTTATACACTGATTTATGGTATTATAGTATTTCTGGTAGCTAGCTAAAAGTATGATTTCTTATGACTTTTTCAGGTATTCTAACTATTATTTTACCTCCTCCTTCCCTTTTGTATTTATATCTCTCCCATCTTTAATCTGAGTCACTCTCTTTCCATTTATAATGTATATTTTAATTGCAGTTAGTTACAGTAAAAACTCATTGTTGAATCTCTGAGTACATAAAGATTTCTTGGGAGTTTTTGGTTGACTTCAAGGTTAATGGTAATATAATGCTTGTCATAATTCAAGGGTTCTATCAGACCTCATACTTAAAGCTACAAATGTGGCTTAAATATAATTTGTTAAAGTAAAGAAACATTTTGAAGAAAAATTTGATTCCAATATGTATAATCTATGCTTCATTTTGACTTTCCTAATCACTACCAAGCTAAACTGGTACTTTCTTTTACCATTAATGGTGGAAAATGATCACTTAAATTTTTCTTCTCTGAAAGGAGAATTATTCCTCAGATGCAAGAAGTAGGGGAAGATAGCATGGAAAGAATGAAAGAGCAGCAAGATAGGAAAAAGTGCTATGAAATGATGTTTTCTGAACATATTATAAATTTCATACTCATGAAATGACAGCAACTATGGATGCTTGCTCAAGAACTGCACATGGTCAAGTCCGCTAACATTCCAACATGATGGTAAGGGGAACTTGGATGCCATGCCCATGGATGAGGAGCTATTGATTGCTAATAGTTAGAGGAGGAGGTAGAATTATTTTTCTTTGATGCTATGGCTGTTGATTGGATGAAGAGAAAGAGAGAAGATATGATAAAAATATAATTTGGCATACATGCATGACCGTTTTAAAGAATAAAAATGTTTTCAACATTCCAGAAATTCTCTCAGAGAAGGAGAGGGGGGAGAGATTAAACCTGCAAGATAAAATGGGCATGGTGATACATACCTGAAATTTCTGCAACCTTGATTCTTGAATAGCAATATTATTTATATATTGTAACACCATCATGTGCTGAAGGAGTTAAAAAAGTTTAAATTAATGCATCATGAAGTCTTGCAGAAAATTTAAATTTTGGAGGATCATCAATTTCATGTTGTGAAAAATAATTTCATCTAGAAATATAACATTTAAATTCCACACAAATTAATATTTTTTGTTTTTTTAGTACTTTATGAAATGAACTATTATATCTAATAAAGGATTAGATTTAGGAAGAAATTTGAAATACAGAAGTGATTAATTCAGGATACATGGACAACATAAATTTATTAAAAAATGAAAACACAGAATGTATGTCAAGACTCCAAGTTAAAAAAATCAAACACAGGTGTGCTTGAAGAATATATAATGTAATCTGAAACAACTGGTGATAGCAAGACATGTTAGAATTTCCATGCAATTATGAAATCCACCTAAAAATTAGAAATGAACATAATACAAGGCAGTGTTGCAAAGCTAAGCTTTTTTTCTGTGATAATCAGTTAGTTGAACTAAATTGACTTAGTAGAAAGTGAATGAAACATCTGGCTACATTGTGTTTTGCTTTCTAAATGAATATCACTAGTTAATAGTTATCAAGCATGCAATCTATTGTCTAATCTATATAGAAAAGTTAAAATTCTCTGTAATATAATTTTCTCCTTTTTCTTCTATTTTGGGCAGAGAAAAATGAAATGTAGTATTATGGTAATATATTCAACTCCTCCTTTACTAAAAGTGGCTATACCTCCAACAACCTTGAGTTGTAAAGTACAAATATTATTTCAGTTTACCTATGTGAAAAGTGAGGCACATAGTATCAGTTTGGCTGCCTCAAATAGTTATGAAGTCTCAGGACCCTGTTTGTCTAATTTGTCACTAGATTCTATGATGACTCCCAGTGATCCCCACATTCTACTACACATATATTCATTTTCTATTGATACCTAGCAATATGCTACCAGATTTTATCTTTAAACAATGCATTACATAAAAATTTCTTTGGTATGGAAGTCTTGCATAGTGTGAACCTGCTTATGTTATCACAAGGTCAAAATTAAGAAACTATCAGGCTTTGTTCTTTTATTAATTAGAATATACTAATTATACAGTTTAACATTTTTATACCTGTTTATCATACAATTTGATCATATTTATCTGTTGGAGTTTCTGTTCTCTACCAAGGAGCTGGAGAGAAGGTTTCCTAGTCTCTCTGAAGCTGTTAGTTTGAATTGGGTCTTTCTCCCATGGGACTGAGGTCCAAGTTTTTTTGTCGAATCTATGTCATGGTGACTTATTTTTGGGAGGGTGTGTGAAGGTTTGAGGTGATGACTCAATTTATCAGTCTTCAAAGTCAGTAGTAGTAGGTAGAATCACTTCTCTACATTTCTCTTTCATTTCTTATCTTTTTAGGAGGTAGAGAAAATACTTGGTTTATAGGGCTTATATGATTAAATTGGGTCTATCTAGATGATATAGGTTAGTGATTTCCCTATTACTAATAAGGCCAACTGATATTAATGGTAATTATATCTTCAAAGTCTCTTTATAGATTCGCATCAACTGAAGGATAAGGAGGTGACAATCATGTGGTTAGCCATTGTCTAATTCTGCCTACTCTACATCTTTTTATATATCCTTCTCCCCTTAACAATGGCTGGTGTAGCATGGCTTCTGACTGTATTCAGTACACATAGTAGGATGTCACTTTTAGGATTATATTCCAAAAATTATGTGCTCTAACTTAATAGTTAACTCTTGTTTTTCAGAATGAAACTAGTTAAGCTAGTAATAATATTACATGCTGTTATAGAAAATGCTTGCTTTGTGCAACTAAAAATGCAATAAAGTGCGTCTTACAATATAATGCTCTCTCCTGTTTGAATCTAATCTTTATCAACCTTGGTGATATTCGTAGCTTTTCTTCTCCTGAGGAAACAAAAGCAAAACCTCTTGGTTTCCATTCTGAAGTCAACACATGTTTAAAGCATACAGACTGATTTAATTGATCAGTTTTTTTTTTTTTTTTTTTTTTACTATCCAATCTCTCTGCAGCTGTCATTCCTTTCTCACTAGCATTTTAAAAATTTAAAGTTCAGCCAGGTGGTGGTGGTGCACACCTTTAATCCCAGTACTCTGGAGGCAGAGGCAGGGGGATCTCTGTGAGTTCAAGGCCAACCTGGTCTACAAGAGCTAGTTCCAGGACAGGTTCCAAAGCTACAGAGAAACCCTGTCCCAAAAAAACCAAATAATAATAATAACAATAATAATAATAATAATAATAATAATGAAGTTCATAGAACACCGAATAATCTATCTCTAGGGATCCTTATTTTTCCTTTCTGTTTATTAAGCATATCTTTTAAAGTCTGATTAGATTTTTCTATGACTACTTTTGTTCTGTAGAATTGTGTGGTATACCTGTAATATGCTTTATGTTGTAATATGCAAAAAAACGGTTTCATTTTACTGAGACATATGCTGGAAAATTAACAGTCTTGATTTACCCAGGAGTCCCCATGATGGCCATAATATCTAATAAATGTATGATTACAAAATCAGCCTTCTCAGCCCTCAAAACAGTTGGCCATTGAAATCCTGAATATTTATCTATGGTATGACAGACTTTAATTTTCAAAACTCTTCAAAATGAAACACATCCATTTGCCAAATTTCATTTCTTTGGGATACCTTTGGGATACCTCCTGCAGGTAACCGAGTTTATTTATACAGAGAGTAGGTAGAAAATTTCTTTATAATTTCTTTGACTTGTTGCTAAATGATGGAAAATGCTTTCTTCAAATGTTTGATATTAACATAGTGTTTCTTACAAAATTCTGAGGCTTCTAGTATGTTTCCAACTAATAGCTGATTACTTTCATCATTTTCTTGTGCTAGAGGGCCTGGGAGACCCATATAGGATCTGATACATTATATACATAGGATGATTACTTTTTATAGCTGAATAAATAAAAATCAATTCTGAATCATCTGGAATAAGTTCAGTGCTTTCAAAGTGAAAAACAACTCATTCTGCATATCTATCAAAAGTCAGTAACTATATTAAGAGGTTCTGGAAAATCTAATAATACCATAAGGAAAGCATATAATTCTGACTTTTGAATGGAATCAGAAGGACTTTGAATCACTTTATTTATTTTCCTGACTTATTTCCTGCCTTTCCTTACTTGTTTGCATCAGTATAAAATGTAGGGGCTCCAGAAATTGATGTTCCTTGTGCCATGTGAGGAAGAATCCAATTAGATCTTTTTACATACAGCAGTTTCTTGATTTGAGGATATTCATTGCTAATATCTCCCAAGAAATTATTGCAAACTCTTTGACAATGTTTATTTTCTGCCCATATTGAGAAAATTTTAGCATTAGTAAAAGGTACCATAATTTCTACTGGGTCTATTCCTGCTAATTGATGAAGTCTCAATTTTCTTTCCATAATAATTTCAGGAATCTTTCTATATATGTTTTGTGACAAAAATATCCATTCTAAACTACTATCTCCTCTCTGCATTAGAATTCCCGTGCAATAATGGATAGAAGGGAAAATAACCAGAATACAATAAAGCTCTGGACCCAAGCGATCCACATATTCATCTGAATTTTCTTTTCTACCAGAACCAATTCTCTCCCAGACTCAGCTGATAATTTTCTCGAGTTATTTATGTCCTTACCATCTTATAAGGTTTGAAATAAACAACTTAATTCTTGAGTTGTTAACGTCTTAAATTGTGGACATTAACCAGTTAATATCTCCTGGCAGCTTTTGCAACTCATTAAGAGTTCATAATTGATCTCTCCTGATTTGTACTTTCTGTGGCTGAATTTTCTGTAAATGTATCTTATACCCTAAGTAATTAAAAGAATCTCTCTTCTTTGTATTTTGTAGAAATAACTTGTAATCCCCAATAAGGCAATATTCTATTTACTTCATCAAACTTTTTTCTAAGGTGTCTGCATCTGACTCAGCTAGTTAAGATATCACCCATGTAATGGAAATTGATAGATTGAAGAAACTTGTTACAAATTATTTATAATGGCTGTTGTATAAAATATTGACACAAAGCCGGGATGTTTAACTTCCTTGTGTAAAAATTTTCCACTGATACCTTTTTAAAGGCTGAGAAATATTATAAATAGACACTGTGAAAGCATTTTTCTCTATCTTATTCTTGTCAAGGTATAGCAAAAACCAATATTTTGAATCAGTTACTATAGTAGAGCATCCTTTAGGCAATAAGGAAAGCAAGGGAATTCCAGGCCGTAACGAGACCATTGGCTGAATTTTCAGATCTCAGATCTGTTTTCATTCTTCACTTTCCACATTTCTTTTTAATAACAAATAAAGGGGAATTCCAAGAACTGGTCAATTCTTCAATATGTTGAACATTTAACTGATCCTGTACCAGCTGCTCTAGTTACTATAATTTCTCTGATGTCAAAGGCCATCATTTCATCTATCTGTTTGCCATCTAACCATTTTAAAAGTTAGGCTGTTGGTACCTTTGAAAAATCAACAGCTGTTGTGCCCTGCTTATGTACAACCTGAATGGTCTATGACTATTCTTGATAATGCCTTTTACTATTTTTCTTAGAAGTATTCATTATGGTTTGTGTCTAAGATTGGAAGAATGTTAATATATGTTTTATATTCTTGCTAACCACATTTGTGTAAAATCGTTGGCATGTTAGCCACCTATGGCTTTAATTTTCTACTCTGTTTCTGGCCCTAGACATTCAACTCACCTTCTACCTTGTTTTAACTGAGATAAATTTTCCATCACTAGAAATTGAATATTTATTTTCTGAAGAGGCCATTCTGGATGCCATGATTTTTGTTGAAATTATTGATATATCTATACCTGCATTAACCAAACCTTCAATTACAATGAGATTTATTCATAATTTTAGCTTTGGTCTTCGATAATTTATAGAAGATTGCCAAACTTATTTGTTTTATAGTCTATACTTAAAATTTAATCTATTGAAGCTGTTCAGTCATACAGAGCAGTATGTTTTTTAACAGTAGGCATTGTTGCGTGGATGAGTGTCTCCAATGCTAACAGGGAATGATTGAACCAAATTTGATATTGGAGCGTGTTAGAGGTCCCAAGGTCTTTCCCAATGGCAAAGGGTTACTTTGCCTATCCCTTGTTGACATGCATTCGTTAGTCCAATGCTGGCCTTTTCCATACCTTCTGCATAGTCCAGAAGGCTGCATCTATTTGTACTACCTCTTGTTCTAACATTGTTTCTAGGAATGCATTGTCTAGAAAAATATCCCTTTTCAGATGACCTTGCTTACCACAATTGGAGCATCTAATCCTTTCATTTTTCTTAAAAAAATTTAGAAATCACTTCTATCAAAGTAGCATTGTAAGTGTCAGATCCAATATCAGTTGTATTTATAATCCATTCGTCTATGGGTTCTGATCTTGCCTTTAAAAACACAATTACCCTTTTGCATTCTGATTAGCTTTTTCAAAATCCAAAGATTCAATTAATATTTGCCTCACTTCTAGATCTGATATTATTTTATTTACAGCAGAAGCCATTCTCTGCAAAAGTCAGTGAAGGCTTCATTTGTGTGTTGCATAATTTTAGTAAATGATTCAGTCCTCTTTCTTAATTCTTCAATCTTGTCCCAAGCATTCGAAGCTGCTAAATGACATAAATTCAAAATGTGATCATCAAATTTAAACCATCTTTGTAATTCAGCATGTGGATTTTCACCGAGAAACTGAGCTTGGGAAATAACAATGCTTCTAGCACTATTCTATGGCCCTTGCTTCCTCTTTCGCCCATGTTTTCCACTGTAACTGAGGACCAGCTTCCAAAATTGCTATAGCTAAATCTTTCCAGTCTTGGTGAATAATTTAACATCTATTTCACAAAGGATGAATGCATTCCATATAAAATGATCACCTCCTTAAATATCTTCAGATCTAATATTTTTGCAGGTCAACTTCTGCATAACCTCAGGGGTGTCTAATGTCTGCTGATCATTCTTGTATAGTAACTATATAAACCAAGGTTGGTTTTCTAATAACCTTGGGCTGCTTCTCTTCAGTTTCATCATGCAGTGGTACAGTAGATTCTGATTTAAATTCTTTTCTGTGTGAATATTTTCCTAAGTTACATTAGTAAGTTTTTCTAAGGCTTGTATCTTATCAATATTAAGTCTTTCCAAGGTTCATATTGTATCAGTTAATCTTTCATAATCAAAACAGTTAAAAAACCACTTTTAAAGGATAAAATGTGAATTGGAAAACTGATAATAAGTAAAATTGACATTATTTCAATCCCAGAGAAGTCTATTTATTCCTTTATTTACCTTTTCTGGTTTCAACCCATCCATGCTGGCACCAGACAGTGTCCTAACTCCCTGTGTTGTAATATTCTCCACTCTTGATATGGGAGAGTCAATATTATTTTACTCCCTCCTTAAGAACTTCTCAGATGTCTGATGACTTTGCAATTTGCAGGTGGCCTGGGTGGGGCAGTGGGATTCCCAAGCAGCCAGGATAGTGCAATGCAGGGGGCTTGATATAGGAGGTCCTTCTGTATTTCTGTTACTTTCATTGGTTAAATAAAGAGACTGCCTTGGCCTTTTAATAGGACAGCCCTTAGGTGGGCGGAGTAGACAGAACAGAATGCTAGAGAGAAGAAAAGTGTGGCAGACGCCATGTTTCTCTGGCCTGAGATGGACATAGGTTAGAATCTTCCCAGTAAGCCATGACCCCATGGTGATACACAGATTACTAGATATGGGTTAGTTTAAGACATGAGAGTTAGCCATAAAGAGGCTAGAGTTTATGGGCCAGGCAGTGTTTAAATGAATACGGTTTCTGTGTAAATATTTCGGGTATAAATTAGCTAGGACCAAAAGCAGACCCGCCCTCTCTATGCTGGGCTGAACAGGATGGCTCAAGGGCAACTCAGGTGCTTAAGCACAGCTCGGCCTGGGGAGCACAGGGAGACCTTGATGGGAAAAGTTCAAGGCCCCCGCACCATGAAGAAATGGTGGCTTTAAAAGCTACCACTTGATCTTGCCTCACATTGGACAACACACAAAGCATTTATCTAAAATGTTCTATTACCAATAAAATACATGGGAGTTAGATATTGGGATCAAAACATTATAGATAAAACAAGTGGCAGAAGTACGAGCAGCTGTCCCTCTCCATGTTTTCCAGATCAAAACGCTCACGAATCTCTCCATGCCCCTTTCTCTTCTTTCCTGTGCCTCTCTATCACATACTGGGTCCTCTAAACTCTCCTTGGCTAATTCCAGTCATTTAGTCATTGACTCTGTCCCCTGATTCCAAGGACAACTTTATTTGCAGTCTTGGAGTGTTTCAGTGTGATCAAATATCCCACAACAAGGTATAAAGGTTGCATAATGCCAATAAATACATTCATGTAGGAATGAAGAACAAAGGGGAAAGTGAGCACTGCTTATGGAATCAAGTGTACTTGATAGTGTAATGGTGGCACACCAAAGCTTCATATTTTATAATCACTGAAAATTTTTCACAAAGGCAAAAGGAAAATGAGATATTAATATTTTTTACACATTGACCACAGTTTTCCCTCTCTCCTTTCTTCCCAATCCCTCCACCGCCTCCCCTTTACCGCCCCAACATCCACTCCCCCTCTTATTCTGTTCAGTAAAGAGCAGACCTCTTATAGATATGGCAAAACATGGCATATGAAGTTGTAGTAAGACTAAGCACCTTGCCGTGTATTAAGACTGGACAAAGCAACCCAGTATGAAGAAGAGGATCTCAAAAACCAGCACAGGAGTCAGAGACACTCCCTGCTTCCAGTGTTAGGGGTCCCACAAAAAGATCAACCTACATAACTGGCACATATATGCAGAGGGCCTAGGTCATTTCCATGTTAAGTCTCTGTGAGCTTCCATGATCTTAAGTTAGTTAATTATGTGGGTTTTCTTGTGGTATTCTTGACCCCCTCGACAATCCTTCCCCTCTCTCTTAAATAGGATTCCCCAAGTTCAGCCTAATGTTTGACTATGGGTCTTTGCATCTGTTTCCAACAGTTGCTGGACAAAGCCTCTTTAGTTACTATTGGGCTATCCAACAGTCGCAGTATAGCCCATAGGCTGGACTTATTTTAGGTAGAAGATTGTATGACTGGATTGGTGTTCCAGTCCCTCTGCTGGTAGTATTACCTGGTCCCAGGAGGTAGCCAGTACAGGCTGCATATCCTCTTTTGCTAGCAGTCTTAGTTGGCTCATCTTTGCAGATTCTTGGGAGTTTCCCTTGCACCAGGTTTCTACCTGATCCTGAAATGATCTCCCTTCCAGTCCTCTCTTTCAATACTCTCCCCCTGACTCTATCCCCACCTGATCCTTCATGTTTCCATCCCCACCTATCCCCAGTCCTCTCAAAAAATTGCTTCTACTTCACTTTCCCAGGGAAATCCAAGTGTTCCCTTGAGCCTTCCTTATTACCTAGCCTCTTTGTGTCTGTGGATTGTAGTATGGTTATCTTTTACTTTACAGCTAATATCTACTTATAAGTAAGTACATACCATGTTTGTCTTTCTGGGTCTGGGTTATTTCAGTCAGGATGATTTTTATCTAGTTCCACCAATTTGTCTTCAAATTTCATAATGTCATTGTTTTTAATTCTCCATTGTGAAAACGTGACACATTTTCTTTCTCCATTCTTTAGTTGAGGGACATCTAGGTTGTCTCCAGGTTCTGGCTATTATAAGTGAAGCTTCTATGAACATAGTTGAGCAAGTGTTCTTGTGGTAAGATTGAGCATTTTTTCGGTATATGCCCAAGAGTGATATAGCTAGGTCATGAGGTAGAATGATGTCCAATTTTCTGAGGAAACTTGATTTTGATTTCCAAAGTGGATGTACAAGTTTATACTCTCATGAGCAGTGGAAGACTGTTCCTCTTGCTCCACATCCTCTCTAGCATAAGCTGTCATAAGTATTTTTTGATTTTAGCCATTCCTATTTGAGAAGTCAGGTGTAATTCTTATAGGTCTGTCTTTATCTACACACACATACACTCCCCCTTTTACTTACAGTTTTTAATATTCTTTCTTTGTTCTATATATCTAGTGTTTTGATTATTATGTGACACTGGGACTTCTTTTCTAAACCAATCTGTTTGGTGTTCTGTAAGCTTCTTGTACCTTTATAGGCACCTTCTTCTTTAGCTTGGGGGAAATTTTCTTCTGCGATTTTGTTTAATATATTTTCTTGGATTTTTTTTAAAATTTGGGATTTTGTTACTTCTATTCTTTCATTATTAGGTTTGGCCTTTTCATGGTATCTCATATTTCTTGGAGGTTTTGTGTTAGGTGTTTTTTAGATCTAACATTCTATTTGACCAATGAATCTATTTCCTCTATTATATCTTCAAAGTCTAGATTCTCTCTTCCATCTCTTGAATTCTGTTGTGATGTATGCATCCATAGTTCCTGTTCACTTACCCAGTGAAGGCATAAGTCATAAAACAATCCCACACCAGTTTGGAATTGTGATTAATAAAATGGTTATTTATTTAAAGGGAAAAACTTACAGATCACCATCCCAGACAACAGCCCTCTGCACCATCAGGAACAAAGTCTAGCAGCTGGAAGCTGGAAGCAAGAGAGTGAGCAGCACATGGCTTTTTAAAACTAAAGAGACCATGACCCAGTGGGCTGGTATCTTAAAGGCTATTGGCTGAAGGAGTGGAAGTAGCTCCTGCAGCACCTCCCCTTTTGTTTAAGTAAGAGAGCTCCAAACCCAATACAAAGCAATATACATTAGGAACAGATATCAAGCAGAAGATTAGAATTACAATCAGCATAAACAATATTAAGCAAGGAACATATGCTAAATGTTTTAATAAACATTCTATCCTAAGGAGTCTAAGTCTTGTATTGGAGATGGCTTGGCTAGATCATAAGAGGACGGTAACTATGATTATCTAATCTTCAACCCTATTGAAGGCCTGAGAAAGGAGATAATATTACTTGAGCAGGCAGGAAGTACAATTAAGTCACTTCCAAAGTGAGAAATATATGACAGAGATAATTAGCTATCTGAGCAATCACCCAGAGTCTCATTTTGCAATGTTGAAGCAACCAACTTTGGCTATAGCCTAGAAAAACTGACAGACCATTTTCAAAGGCAAGAAATTTTTCAAAACTGTGTTACCCTGTCTTGGCAAGATTTGACAGTCCTGTTTCTCCATTTCTGGATATTATATCTTGTCAGTGGTTTAGGCATGGGCATTTCTTTGCCCAAAGGCCAGTTTTTGCCAAGAAGAAAACAGGCTCCAAGTGGAGTGTCTTTGGTGCTCAACACTCTCTCGGGAATCGATCAGTGCTGCCAGGAGCAATTATGTCTCATGTCAACAAAACCCTAACTTATTTAAATGTCATGTTCCACAGATCCTTGAAGTGGTTGAAGATTATCTCTCTATACAGAATATAATCTCTATGTATCTAAAGAACCTGATTAGTCTAACTATAAGTGTGACAAACATAGATGACTATTGATCTATAATTCTTAATACCTATCTAACTTAAAGACTAAGATAATAAACAACTGTGCAGTAAATGAGGACAATGACCTTCAAATGTAAACAATGTACAAGTATCTTGGTCAGATACTTGTACAGGCAGAATTGTACACTGCAATATGGTAAATATATATATGTATTAATATATAAAAATATTTTAAACAGAGGTAGAAGCATGCATGCATACAATATTCAATATAATTTAACTTTGTATCAATATACAAGAATCTATACCAATGTAATTGTCTGTAAACAATAACTCACAAATACCAATCTATTATCCCATCATCCAACTTTCCCTCTTTTTTTTTTCAAAAAAGTCCCTGAGCTTATAAAATTACTCCCCCAACCCTCAAACGTATACCAATTATAATCAACTCCTAAAATGATGTCCCTAAGCCTGAGGACAAACTGCTGGGAGAGGGGACGCCGTCTTCATGAATTACTTCCAGCTGTCATGAGGACGATGTTCTTTCTAGGGGATCCCGTGAAAGTAAAATGATGGTTACATTTCAAGATTAATGTCTGGTAAGATTGCAAATACTCTCTGAGTATTTTGTGGAAGTCTGGCCAAAACATTGTAAAAGATGTGCACCATTTCAGCTAACCAAGTTGGAACCATCTTGTGCAGCTAGTACCCAAAACAGGTCTTGTAGTAGCGCTATCAGTGTCATGACGTCATATCAACCAGGTGGAGTTGCTGTTATGGAGCCCCATCTTCTTCCTGGAAACCTCAAAGATTACTGGAGGAAAATTTATTGTTCATTGTGGAAAACTTAAGCATGACTTATATAGACATATATATTCAATGAAAGGTATGATGAAGACAAAAATAGATATGAAGAAAAGCAAAGACATTTTCTAAATACTTTTTTCTTTCTGTCCAACATCAAATGGCTCTTGACATGAGATAGAAACTCTGGGTTTTTTCTTTTAACAACATGCTTGGACAGAGCTGTTGTCCAACTCTAAAACCAGCTCTATAGATTCATAAACATATACATACATATATATATATATAAATAAATGTATACATTTGTGCTTATGAACCATATTTGATTTTCTTGATGATCCTTATTGGATCAGTCATTTTTCTACCTGTCATTATTGAAACATCAGGGTTTTCTTGAATTTTTGAAGATGAGTATTTTCTTGCAAAGACAAAGAACAGGACCCTGTCCCCATCCTAAATGCCTTTTTTACTACCTGTATGGTTATCACCAGTGTGGATGAGCTGTCATTTCTCTGTTTCAATAAGTTTCTCCTTTTCAAAGCAAATCTTTATTAATTTTGATGGTATCCATAATTTTTCATCTCCTGTGGAAACAAGAGCAAAACCCCTTCTCCAACGTAGTATATCTCCTGGTTTCCATTGTGAGGTCAGCATATCCTTGAAATATACTGGTTGATTCAATTCAGAAGTTTTTTCCATTATCTAATGCCTCTCTGCTGCTGTTGTTCCTTTCTCATTAGTGTTAAGAAAATTCAAGGTTAACAAAGCATTATGCAATCTATTTCTGTGAGTATTTTCCGTTCCTTTCTGTTTGTTCAGCATATCCTTTTTTGTATGATTTGACCTTTCTATAACTGCCTGACCTGTACAATTATTTGGTATACCAGTAATGTATTATATTATAATAAGCAAAAATGTATTTCATTTTCTTAGATACATATGCTGGAGCATTGTCTGTCTTTATTTGTGCAAGGATACCCATGATGGCCATAACTTCCAATAAATGTGTGATTACCGAATCAGCCTTTTCTGAGCTCAGGGCTGTTGCCCATTGAAAACCTGAATACGTGTCTATGGTGTGGGGTACATATTTTAATTTACCAAATTCCATAAAGTGGGACACATCCATCTGCCAGATTTCATTCTTTGAGTACCCTTTGGGTTAGTTCCTGCAGGCAATGGTGTTTGATTATAGAAAGAGCAAGTAGGGCATCTCTTTATAACCTCCTTAGCTTGTTGCCATATAATAGAAAACTTTTTTTAAACCTTTGCTATTGACGTGATGTTTCTTTGTGAAATTCTGAGGCCTGCAACATGCTTCCAATCAATAATTGATCAATTTCAGCATTACCTTGTGCTAGAGGGCCAGGCAGACCTGTATGAGATCTGATGTGTGTTATGTACATAGGACAAAGCCTATTCCTGATTATGTCTTGCACCTGGATAAAGAATGAAGTCAATTCTGTATCATCTGGTATAAATTCAGCTGTTTCAATATGCAAGATAACTCTTTCTGCATATTGTGAATCCGTAACTATATTAAGAGGTTCTTTAAAATCCCTTAGCACCATAAGAATGGCATATAATTCTGCCTTCTGGACAGAATTATAAGGGCTTTGTTCCACTTTACTCAATTCTTCTTATTTGTAACCTGCTTTCCCTGATTTATTTGCATTAGTATAAAATGTATGGGCTCTAGTTATTGGAGCATCACGTACAATTCGAGGAAGAATCCAAGAAGTTCTCTTTATGAGGTTAAGTCTATCACTTTTGGGATACTTGCTATTAATTTCTCCCAAAAAATTAGCACAAGCTCTTCGCTATGGTTCATTGTCTTCCCATAACTTTTTTATTTCATCAGTAGTAAAACGCACTATAATTTCTGCTGGGTCTATATTTGCTAGTTGATGAAGCCTGAGTTTGCCTTTTATAATTAATTCAGACTTTTTCCACGTAAGTTTTTAATTTTTTACTTGGTTTATGTGGTATAAATATCCATTCTAAAATAATATCTTCCCTCTGCATTAAAATCCCTGTAGGAGAAATTCTGAAAGGCAATATGACTAAAATACATCTAAGATTTGGGTTCACCCTATCCACATGTGCCTCCTGTAATTTTTCCTCAATCATCGCCAGTTTCTTTTCTGCTTCAGCTGTTAATTCTCTGGGACTGTTCAAATCTTTATCACCATCTAAGGTTTTGTTTAAATGAACTATTAGATCAGGTGTCACACCTGGTCATAGACTGGAAAGGTCTCCTAACAATCTTTGAAAGTCATTAAGAGCATGTAACTGGTCTCTCCTAATTTGTGCCCTTTGTGTTCTAATTTTCTGTAAACCTTTTTGGTAACCTAGGTAATTAACAGAATCTCCTCTTTGAATCTTTTCAGGAGCAATTTGTAATCCCCATTTAGGCAAGACTTTCTTTACTTCTTCAAACATCTTTTCTAAAGTATCTTTATTTGAATCAGACAACAAAATGTCATCCATATAATGGTAAATTATAGACTTAGGAAATGCTTACGAATTATTTCCATTGGCTGACTTAAAAAATATTGGTACAATGTGGGACTACTGAGCATCCTCTGTGGGAGGATAGTCCATTGGTATCTCCTAGTAGGCTGAGAATTATTATAAGTAGGCACTGTGAAGGCAAATTTTTCTCTATCCTTTTCTTGTAAAAGTATAGTGAAAAAACAAGCTTTCAAATCAATAACTGTAAGAGGCCATCCTTTTGGTAATAGAGAAGGCAAAGGAATTCCAGATTGTAGAGGACCCATCGGTTGAATTACCTTGTTGATAGCTCTTAGATCTGTCACCATTCTCCATGTACCAGATTTCTTTTTTACAACAAACACAGGAGAATTCCAAGGGCTAGTTGATTCTTCAATATGGTGAGCATATAGTTGCTCTCGTACCAGTTGTTCCAAAGCCTGTAATTTATCTTCAGCTAGAGGTTACTGCTTGATCCATATTGGCTTCTCAGTTAACCATTTTAAAGGTAAGGCTGTTGGTACCTCTAAATATTTGCTAGTTGCTGTATGTTCTTGTACAGCCTGAATGGCTGGTGACCTTTTACCATAATACCTCATTATATCCTTCCCAGAATTATGAGTTTCTGGGACTACAGGAATGTTAATCTGGGTATTCCATTGGTGTAGCAGGTCAGGGCCCCATAAATTTATTGCTATATTGGTTATATATGGCCTTAGTCTTCCTATTTGCCCTTCAGGCCCTATGCATTCAACCCATCTCATGCTTTGTTTTACACGAGATAGGGTTCCAATTCCCAGAAACTGAACATCTACCTCTTGAAGAGGCCAATTCGGGTGCCAAGATTCTGGAGAAATGATAGTTATATCCGCACCGGTGTCTAATAAGCCTTCAATAATGATGCCATTTATACAGACTCTTAGTTTTGGTCTTTGATCATTAACAGAAGTCTGCCAAAATATACGTTTACTCTGTCCTACTGGATTTTTTTTGACTCATCCTCCACATTTAACCCATCATTTAGACCTTTATTGCTTTTTACAGCAGGCATTGGATTTTTAAATTTTCTTGGTGAGACACGTTCTCCACTGTAACTGGGAATGACTGGGCCACTTTTGGTTTGGGGGCCTGCAAGAGGCCCCTCAAGGGGTTTCCTGATGGTATTGGGTTTCCTTGTCTGTCTGTTGTTGGTCCAATGTTGGCCTTTACCACACCTCCTACATATACCTGAAGGCCAAGGTCTCCTATATTTGTTATTCCCAGAGGAGATATTATTCCCTAGAAATTCCTTGCCTGCAATACCTTTTCAGATGTCCTAATTTACCACAATTAAAACACTTGACAGTTTGATGTCTCCTCATTGCTTTGGAAATCGCTTCTCCTGCCCAAGATTCATTATTATAGCCAAACGTCTCAACATCATCATATGCTGAATCCATTCATCCATAGGTGCTGATCTAGACCTTAAAGGCCCAATTATCTTTTTACATTCTAACTTTGCATTTTCAAAAGCCAGAGATTCAAGAATTATTCGTCTAGCTTCTGGGTCTGTTACTCCTATTTGCAGAGCCTTAATTAATCTTTGCAAAAAGGCAGTAAAGTGTTCTCTCTGTCCCTGCCTAACCCTGGTATATGATTCGACCCTTTTTCTTAGTTCTTGTATCCTGTCCCAAGCATTCAAGGCTGCTTTGGGGCATAGGGACAATACTTCTTCGTCGTAAAGAGATTGGGCCTGTGGATCAGCATATGCTCCTACACTAAGAATTTGATCTTGGGAAACCTCCACACTTTTTGCTCTTCCCTGCTGTTCCATAAGTTTGGATTCTTCTCTGAAATAAATTCCAAACATCAAGGAAGGTCCATCATCCAATACTGTGGACACTAACTGAGAGAAATCATAGAGGTATCCCTGGCATTAGAAGCCCAAGTCCTTATCATTTCCTTAACAAATGCAGAGTGCAAGCCATAATTAATGACAGCTTGCTTAATTTCTTTTAGATCATTAATTCCTATTGGCATTCTTCTACCTTCATTGGCTCCCTTTGAGCCTTTAGAAGTTGATGCTTTGTCAGAGTAAATTACAGGGTATGACACTAAAACCCTGAGTAAACCAGTTCTGACAGCTGGTGGTGATGTTGTATCCTGTCCCTGTGCCTTCTTACTCTATTCACCAGTTCCAATAGTTTCCTCAATCATTTCAAATCTTTTTATCATTGTCTTTCGTAAAGCCTGAATCTCCTGACCTGCATATGTTTCTAGTGATTTCACTAAGGTATCAATTTTTTGGTCCCCATTCTGTACTTGCAATTCCAAGGTTTTAATGTTTCCCTTCAAAGATAACATGTCCTCCTGGAACTTTTCTTGGATATCATGTACATTGCCATCCTAGAGGTACATTCTGTCTGTTACCTTATCAAAACTTTGTGATAACTTCTGAACATCAAATTCAACAGGTAACTTCCTAGTACCCTTGGATATGGAGTCAATTTTGCCTATCATAATATCCAGTTGTTCAGATAATCTCTGTTTTTCAATAATTTTAATCATTTCAACTAACCATTCATTATTAGTCCATAAACATTGTATTGTTCTTAGGAGTGCCATATTCTTCCTTAATGATAGAATATGGAGAAGAAAACTGAAGCCTAGTAACCAATAAATTGAGGTATCCCCATAGTCATATAAACCTCACATGATATAATTCATTGTATTAGTAAAGAAGGCAGTAAAAGTTGCAATGGAAATGAAAATTGCCATATTACCTATTATCCAGCAGGTGGCACTGTTACTGAGTCATGAAGAACCAATGCAAAGATGACAGAAACGGGGTCCCGTTTCAGTGTCTACTTTAGTATTTGTTAAAAACTGGGAAATATGAGTTGCTCAACAAAGTAAATGTAATTAAATCAATTCCATACATGGAACCAGAAACCCAGAATCCAGGGGTAGAGAACAGCATCCTGGAAGCCGCATATGCCTCCACATGACAAAGAGTCACCCCAGGGGGGTTGCAGCTTTCGGCAACCACTTGTGCTCTGACTCGTGCTGCTTAAGCACTGCACTGCAAGGGGGATTTAAAAACCACTCAGAAAAGAGTAAATCAGGCAGGCAGAGACTGTCTGGGCCTGTGGAGCCTGGGAGATGTTGAGTTTAAATCCACGTGGGGAGGTGGCTGAGGAAGGCCTCATGCCAAGCCAATCTGGTGGCAGGCAGCTGAGCTGGGGGCGGGTTTAAAACCAAACGTTGGGTGCCAGATGAAAGCATAAGTCATAAAACAATCCCACACCAGTATGGAATTGTGATTAATAAAATGGTTATTTATTTAAAGGGAAAAACTTACAGATCACCAGACAACAGCCCTCTGCACCATCAGGAACGAAGTCTAACAGCCGGGAGCCAGAACTAAGAGAGCAAGCACATGGCTACTGCTGCTTTTTAAAACTAAAGAGACCATGCCCCAGTGGGCTGGTATCTTAAAGGCTTATTAGCTGAAGGAGCAGAAGTAGCTTCCGCAGTAACCCAGATTTTCCATTTTCGTAATTTTCTCAGTTTGTGTTCTCTTTCTTCTATTGCTTCTATTTCAATTTTCATATCTTGAAGATTTCCTTCATCTGTTTTTTTCTTGGTTTTTTGGCATTTATTTTTTTAAATTTTTTTTATTTCATGCATATTGATGTTTTGGTTGAATGTATGTCTGTATGAGGTTGTTGGATCCTCAGAAACTGGAGTTACAGACAGTAATGTACTGCCATGTGGGTGATGGGGATGGAAACTGGGTCCCCTGGAAGAGCATCCAGTGCTCTTAACCACTGAGCCATTTCCCAGCCCCCTTTTTGGCATTTTAAAGGGATTTGTTAATTTTCTCCAATTTTTTGGTTGTCTTTTCCTCAACTTCTTTAAGGGAGTTTTTCATCTTCTTTAAGGACCTCTATTATCATCATAAAGTTGGTTTGAAGATCATTTTCTTGTGTTTTTGCTGTGTTTGAATATTCAGGACTTGTTGTAGTGGGATGCTTGGGACCTAGTGGTAACATATCACCCTGGCTGTTTGTGTGTGTGTGTGTGTGTGTGTGTTCTTATACTTACATTTAGGCATCTGAATTTGGAGGGATTATAGGTTTATGTGCCAATCTCTGGGTTTGTCTTTGTTGGATGGGTGTTATCCTTTGTTTTTCTTTCCTTTCTGGTCTTCTAGGTCCTGTGGCCTGGAGTTGAGGACAGGGCCTCTGCTGGCATTGGTGGGTGGACTTCTGATGACCAGAAAGTCCTGTGGTCCAGCAGGAGGTTGCTGCTCAAGTTTGTACTTGAAGTTCAGACTATGTATGTGTATGGTCTCTGATCTGGCTGGGTGTCTGCAGGGGTTCAGTTGCTGGTCTGGCTTCTGGTGAGCTAGGAGGCTTTAGCCTGGTTTTCATGGACTTGGCCTGGTACCTGTGGTTCAGGATGCTGCTCTGGGTTCTGGAGATCAGGATTCTGGCCTGGCCTCTGATGAAGGCTTTCCACCAGAGATTTGTGCCTGGATATAGTAAAGAGGAGAGGAGAGACAGTTAGAGTTATGTTTAGTGAAGAAGCACAGGCAAGGTAGGAGCCAGCATTACTTTGGGTTTAGGGTCCTATTCTGTCCTCTGTGGGAAGAAAAGGCTTCTGCCAGAGATGTGGGCTGTGATGTGGTGACTGAGACCTGAATTTCTGAGCAATTTCTCTGGGAACCATACAGTGAACAGATGGCCATGCTGTGGATAAAAATTCAGATAATGAAAGTGGAGAGACCACTAGATATCCAAACAAGAGATAACAGAATTCCACTTTGTAAAGGGTAGAGACCAAAGAAAGACCCAGGCATCATAGATATATAAATATATGGAGAAAAATTAAAATAATTTAATGATTTATTAGATACTGAGATGAAAGAAAATCATAAATATTGGTGATTCTCATCTTCTTACTGGGAAACTGGATGTACAGGATTTAATTAACAGGATCAGGGTTTTTAGATTGAAGTTGTAGTTTAACAAATCTTAATTTCAGTTTAAGAACTGGTGAGAGCTCTAACAACCCAATGAATGTTTAGTTGATATTTGGAAATCATGGTATAAGGAAAGAACTTAAAAAAATAATAAATTGGAGCTGTAGTAACAATTTTGAAATGTCAAATATGGACAGTGTCATAAGCAGAGTTTCTCTTGGAGATGCACACAGAGAGGTAGAGAAAAAAAGATAGGCTCAGTGTGATAGTGTATGCCTCTAACTCCTGTAACATCGATGGCAAAATAGGACTATTAGTTCAACACCATCATGGCCTGTGTACTGCAACAAGACTATCCTTATCTACACAGGAAGACTCTTTCACAAGAAATGATAAATTTCATGGAATATAAAGAAGTATTCAAAATGTGGTTACAAATCTAAGCTTTTAAGTACTCAATATCTAAAAATGTAACAATGCTGTAACATACGCTTGGGAACATGCTACAAATCTCAAAGGGATGATGTTTTGCATCTAAATAAAAATGTATTGCAGCAATATTAGTTAATTATGTGAAATTCATTTGAAAACACCAAAAAATATCTCTGATCTTTACATAAAAAGAAAAATGTCTCACAATTTACAATTAACTGCATACAGAAATAAATACCATGGAAGCAAACAAACAAACATATAAACAAGCAAGCAAACAAAACCAGAATTTAATAGAATAATAACATCTGAAGACTGAAAAAAGAGAAAATTTAATCTCTCAGCAATTACATTTTTATAGAGCTCTTCATGCTAATTTTGAAATGATGCTGGTAAAATATTTGAACAGTGTGGTATTAATTACTGTAGTTGGTTGGTTTTTATTCTTTGGCTATTTGGGGACCCACCAATCAGCTCCCAAATAATCACATATAAGGAGACTTTTTATTGATTATAAATGACTGGCCTTAGCTTGGCTTATTTCTAGTCAGCTTTTCTTAAATTATCCCATCTACCTTTTGTCTCTAGACTTTTATCATTCTCTATTCCTGTATATCTTTTCATTCCTTCTTATTCCATATCTGGCTGTGGCTGGGTGATTGCCCCCTTGCCTGCATTCTCCCTTCCTTCTTCTTGTTTTGTTCTTTCATCTCTCCTCCCAGACCTTACCTCTTACTTATTCTTTGTTAATGCCAGCCCCACCTATTTCCCCCTGCTGCCTAACCATTGACCATTTAGCTCTTTATTAGATCAATCAGGTATTTTAGACAGACAAAATAATACACTTTCACAGAGTTAAACAAAGGCAACAAAGTAGAATGCAGCAGCACAAATATTCCACAGAATAAAGTTGTAACTCATCTTCACTAATATTTCACATGTCTCCCTTTTGTCTAAATAAAAATGAAAGGTTTTAACATTAACATAGTAAAACTATATGCAGTAAAGAGTTATCAAGTGAATTACATTTACAATATTCAGTCCATTTGTATTTAGCAAATTTAGAGAAAATTCCTCATTACCAATCTTATCATAGTGACTTCAAGGGTTAATACCTAATTTACTTTCTATCATAATTAAGGAAAAATGCAACAATAACTATCTAGTCTTCAACTTCATCAAAGACCCAAGAAGGATATAATATTACTAACAACAGAGACTTGTGGATGCCTGAATAGTCACCAAAATTTCCTCTGCAATGTTGAAGCATCCATCTTCAGCATACAGGCTTGGAGTATCTGCCAGACTCTTCTATGAAGCAGGGATTTTGAAGGATAGTCCTACCTTGTAATGACAAAGTTCATCAGTCACTTTCCTCTGTGTCCTGGAGAATATTTGGCAGACTCTTGTGTGAAGTAGGAATTTTGAATGGCTATCCTGTTTTGTTTTATCAAAGCTCAGTAGTCACTTTCCTGTGTGTCCTGCATGTCCAGTTTATACAACATACTGTCAGCAGTCAAGGCAAAGAGTTTTTTGCCCAAATGCAAGCCTTGCCACATGTAAAGCAAACTCTATATGGAGTTTCTTTGATGCCCATCATTCTTTTATGAAGTAAATTGGTTCTGCCAAAGGAACAGATGTGTCTCATTGTCATGAATAAAACTTAGGTTATTAACATTTTAAATGTCATATTCTGTAGTTCTTTAAAGTATTTGAAACTGTCTATTTGTCTAAATCATACTTGTTTAACCTTAAAACCATACCTAATGTGATTACAAGTTTGATTATTATAATTAACTACTAACCTCATTTCTTAATTATACATTGCATTTTTAAATAGCTATATAAACACAGCATCTCAATTAAGAGTAGAAACATGCATTCAATATAACAAAAAACTTTAAGTTTGTATCAATATACCAAAATCCATGCCAATGCAACATACATATCTGAGATTAATAGCTATATTTTTATCCTATATTAATAGCTATATTTTATCCTATATTATCTACTAAATGACAACAAATATCCATATTCAAACAAATAATCAACAAGCAATCACTTCACCTCTTGGAAATATGGATGTTATTTTCTCGAGACTGCTTCTAGTTGTCTGAGAGCAAAGGTATCTTTAGAGGTCCCTCAGAAACAAATGAGATAATGGTCAAGAACAAGGAAGACCAGCTATAACTTTTATTTATATGTATCAGCTGTCAATATTTAGGAGATCTTCCCTGTCAAACTGAGTGTATATCAATCCTGGAGGAATCCACAGCTTCTCGTCTCCTGTGGGAACAAAACCAAAACCTCTTCTCCAAAGCAATGCAATTTTTAAGTTCCATTTTACAAATGCATTATTTGACTTCCATTTTAAAGTTAAGGCATTTATGAAGTATGTAGGCTGGTTAATTTTAGCAATCCCTCTTTCAGTTCCAGGTCTCTTAGCAGCTATCCTTTGCTTATCAGCAATCAAAAAAAATTCAGAACCAATACAGCAACATACAGGATCCAGATTTCCTGATTATTTCTTATCTTATGTCTTTTTTTCTTTGACATTACTTTTACTCTTTCTTTAAAGACTTGATTATTTTTAAACTATCTGTTTTTTTCTATGATTGCCTATATCTATTTTCTTTGCTTTCTTAAGCCTATATGTGTTCACACTGGATCATGTGTAGAATTTTTTCCACGTCCATGTCTTTTACTGTGTCATTTTTTAGCCTTTGTTTGACCTTGTGAACACACTTTAAACTGCTAAGCTACAGCTAGGTCCTCCACCTGCTTCTTTTTTCCTGAAAGCCAAAGGTAAATCTCACAACCTGTTTGGAAGTTCATTTGACCAGGAACTTCATTCAACTCCCAACTCTGGAATGCCAGGGCCATTCACTGGGGCAGGTGGTTTTTACTTAGTTTTTTTTGTTTCTATTTAGCATTAAAAAGGTGTTATAAAGTGCTCTGCTGTAACGCAGAGTTCTTTAAAGAAGCCATATCTGTTTTTTTGTTTTGTTTTGTTTTTCAGCTTTCCCAGGCTCTAGGGATATTCAAGATCCACATTGGGTTCAAAACATAGTTGGTTGTTTTTAATTCCTTGGCTGTTTGGGGGCCCACCATCAGTTACCAAATAATCACACAGAGAGAGACCTTTTCTTATTTAAGAATGTGTGGTCTTAGCTTGGCTTATTTCTAGCTAGCTTCTAACTTAAATTGTCCCATCTACCTTGTTCCTCTGACTTTTATCATTCTCTATTTCTGTATATCTTATCTTTCTTTCTTATCCATGTCTGGCTGTGTGGTTGGGTGACTGACCCCTGGCATCCTCGTCTCCTTGTCTTGCTTCCCTATCTCTTTTCCTAGATTTCTTTTTTTTCCATTCAAAAAAATTTACATTTCCCCCCCTTCTCCTAATCCCCTCCCACACCCCATACCCTTCCTCCCTTCCCCTGCTTCCTTAAAAAAGGGCATGGTGCCCTCTCCTATTTATTCTCTCTGAATGCCAGTCCTGCCTATTTCTCTTTTCTGCCTAATCATTGACCATTCAGCTCTTTATTGGATCAATCAGGTCTTTTAGACAGACAAAGCAACCCAGCTTCTCCAAGTTAAACAAATGTAACAAAGAAGAATGCAACACATCTTTGCATCATTAAACAAATGTTTCACAGCATAAACAGATATAACACATCTTCAACTAATATTCCAAAAAATTATAGCATATATAACTGAAAATGGAAAGCATTCATGTGCTTTATTTGTATATTTCTTCAATTTACTTAACTCACTTTGAATACAAATTAGTAAACCTCAATTTTAAGAGCTTGTGTGCAGGAGCCATGTTGGCAGACTTAACATACTAGGATTGTCAGTTACTAGTCACATGGAAATTAACCATTTTCCTTAGCTTAGCCTCTATGTCTTCATCTAAGCAAAAGACAGTACAAAGACTGTAAGAGCTAGTGGACATGGATGACACCAACTTTCAAAGCAGTGTCTTTTAGATATAACAGGATTAACACACATATAACTCACAAAGACCACAGCATCATGCACAGAGTTAGCACAGTTCTAAGCCAGGTTGTTCCTAGAGTTGAGAGGGGAATTGGACCCAAGTCTCCATCCTTACCCAGGAGCTTTCTCCAATTGATTATCTCTTACAAAGGAAAAATTAGTTCTTTCCAATGAACACTCACTGGGTATACAAAATACAATTAAGGACAGGCCCCATACCCTGTAGTAGACAAACACACAATAGGAACTCAATTGTATTTTATGGAGATTTTTGTCTTATAATAATGTGTTTGGGCAGTTTGTATTTTACTGGTCTTTTGCTTATATATTATTGCTTCCAAGTTTGTGTTTTTATGAGTTTTGTGTGTGCGTGTATATATGTGCCTGAATGTGTATCTCTCTGTGTGTATGTTTTTCTCCAGTTTTTTTTTACTTTGTTTCTTTCCTGTTTGTTTTATTGTGTTTTTTTTTTCTTTTTGTATTTGCCTGTTTATTTTCTATAAAAAGAAAGAAGGTATAGAGCTGGATGAGTGGGGAGGTAAGAAGGATCAGAAGATGATGAGAGAGGGGATACAATAATCAGAATATATTCTTTGAAAAAAATACTCTTAATAAAAAGAGAAAAGGGAATCAGGGCAGGAGTCATAGGCTAGAAGAGAACTGATATATAAAAAGAGGGTGCTGATGAATAACACTGTTGACATTTAATATTAACTATTATAACTATATACCTTAATCAAACTCATCTCAAACTGATGTAGTCCTATAAACCCATGTTTGGAACTCTAGTGGCTTCATATTTCTCATCTATCTATCTATCTATCTATCTATCTATCTATCTATCTATCTATGTATGTATCATCTATTTGCCATCATTTTTTCTCATTAATACTACAAAAATTAATTAAATTAGCATGATTTACATGGTCACTTAATGCTGAGAACTTGCCAAAAGTAAGGGAGGGAGTATAATGTTTTTTTCACATTTAATTTTTTTATTATTGCATTATAAATAGTACCATTCAAAATTTCCACCTCCTCCGCTCCTCCCATTTCCCTCCGGCTCCCCCACTCCCCCTCCCCTTTTCCCCCCCAGTCCTAAGAGAGGGCAGGTTACCTGGCCCTGTGGGAAGCCCAAGGCCCTCTCGCCTCCATCCAGGCCTAGGAAGGTGTGAATCCAAACTGACTAGGATCCCAAAAAGCCAGTACATGCAGTAGAATCAAATCCCAGTGCCATTATCATTGGCTTCTCAGTCAGTCCCCATTAATTGTGACGGTCACTTTCAAGTACCAACTTGAAATACTATAGGATCACCAGGGAATACGAGACGAGTCCTAGTGAAGAATTGTTTATATTGGGTTGGCCTGTGGGCATGCTTCTGAAAAAATTTTAATTGGGTTGAGGAAGAAATGTCCACTTTGAATGTGGGTGGAAACTATTTTATGGACTACATCTTAGACTTATTGAAAAGGAAGGAGTATGAGAACTTAACACTAACTAGTGTAGATGTCCTAATTCTTTCCTTGCTGCTGACTACCATGAATGCAATGTGATGAGGTGCTCAAAATCCTTGCTGTCTTGGTTCCCTTCTATGATGGATTACAACTTGGAATTGTGAGTGAGAATAAACTCCTTATACATTAGGATGCGTTGGTCAGGGTAATTTTCACAGCAATGGGAGAAGAAACTAAGGTAGAAATTGGTATCATGAGATGAGGTCATTGCTGCAATTAACTTGGCTATGTGATCTATCTGCCAGTATTGTGAACGAAGTGTAGAAGAGTTTGAAACTTTAGGTTAGAAAAGTTATGGCATGCCATAAGCAGAGTTTAATGGCCCTTAGTTTTGGAGCTTGGAAAAGAAGAATGCTGGGAGAAATTCAGGCACTTGAGGCCCCGCTCATGAGATGTCTGAGGGGAACAAGGGCTCTATCAGGAACTGGACTGGGCCAGTTCATGTAGCATTTTGTCCACAAATCTAGTTCTATTCTGCCCATGTCTTGAGAATCTGAGTGTACATAAATTTAAAAATAATGAACTGGTTTGTTTGGCAGAAGACATTTTAAAGGAGGATAGTATTCAGGATGATGCTAAAAAGAAGCTTTGATTTATAGAGAGATCAACACTATTGTACAGAATCTGTCTGTGTTTCACCTAGATAACAAGAAAGGGTTTCTCAGGGTCAGCACATAGAAGCCTATACAACTAGGATCCATGGGGACAGGCTACACCTGAAGCTGACGCAGAACTTGGCATTGTAGTAAACACTATTCATACAGTACTGGCTTTGAAGTCGTGGAAGTTGCACAATTGAGAGGTTTATGGAGAGCAGCTGACAATAGATACCGTGTGTCTGGGTCATAGTTCCCAAGGCTCTGAAAGGCCACCATGTTAAACTGTGAAGAACAAGCCTCAGTATCAGTGGAGAAATCAAGATATTGGAGATGTCAGGTTCATAGGCATATGCCAGGGGGAGCTGAGGAATGGTGTCCACTTAGTACAAGAGGGAAGCTGTGCGTGCTGAAGGTGGCACTGCTAGAGTGGTGGAGTACTTAAGTCCTTTGGAGCTTAGCTGATAACATCATGATCCTCAGTGTTTATAGGCTATGGTTTCCAAGCTCAGGTTTAGTTTAAATTGATGTGATTATTTTGTGCTCCTCTTTTCTCCTTTTGGAATAAGAATGGTTTGTTCTGTGTTGTTATTTGTTGGGTGCATCAAACTTGGTTTTTAGTTTATAGTTACAGTTAAAATATTTAAATATTTAAAGTTAGAATTTTGAATGTCTATGGGGACTTTTAGAGATGGGATGTACTTTACATTAGGTGATGAACATAAGACATATGCCAACAAGGCAAGCTATTTCTCAGAGTCATGAGCTTGTGTCAGATTGATAAGGGGTGAGGTTGTGAAGATTAGTTTTTTTTATTTTTTATTGCTTTATAAATAATACCCTTCAAAATTTCCACTTCCTCCCCTCCTCCCATTCCCCCCTGCTCCCCCACTTTCCCTCCCCACTCCCTCTCCAGTCCTAAGAGAGGGCAGGGTACCCTGCCCTGTGGGAAGTCCAAGGCCCTGCCCCCTCCATCCAGGCTTAGGAAGGTATGCATCCAAATACAATAGAATCCCAAAAAGCCAGTACATGCAGTAGAGACAAATCCCAGTGCCATTATCATTGGCTTCTCAGTCTGCCCCAATTGTCAGTCACATTCAGAGGTTCCAGTTCTATACCATGCTTATTCATTTCCAGTCCAGCTGGCTTTGTGAGCTCCCATTAGATCAGGCACATTGTCTCAGTGGGTGGACCAACCCCTCGTGGTCCTGACTTCCTTGCTCATCTTCTCCCTCCTTCTGCTCTTCAACTGGACCTTGGGAGCTCAGTCCAGTGCTCTGATGTGGGTCTCTGTCTTTATTTCCATCTGTCGCCAGACAAAGGTTCTATGGTGATATTAAAGATAGTCATCAGTCTGACTATGGGACAAGGCCAGTCCAGGCACCCTCTCCTCCACTGCCCAGGGTCCTAGCTAGGGAGATCCCCATGGATACCTGGGAACCCCTCTAGAGCCAAGCCTCTTGCCAGCCCCAAAATGGCTCCGTTAATTAAGATATCTTCTTCCCTGCTCCCATATCCATCCTTCCTCCATCTCAACCATCTGAGAACAACTTTGAGATACCATCTTACACCTGTCAGAATGGCTAAAATCAAAAACACCAATGACAACCTATGCTGGAGAGAATGTGGAGTAAGGGGAACACTCATCCATTGCTGGTGGGAATTCAAACTTGTGCAACCACTTTGGAAATCAGTGTGGCAGTTTCTCAGAAAATTGGGAGTCAACCTACCTCAGGATCTAGCAATACCACTCTAAATAAAAATTTGAAAGTTTTGAAAAATATTTGTGGGAAATTTATTCCTTTAATTTTTAAAAATTTTGGCTTTATCACTGACTCTTGAAAAGAGTTTTTTTTTTCAAAAATATCATTAAATGTATATTTCGATTGTAATTTTATTTGGTGAGGCAAAGCAAAACCAGTGAGCTGATTCATCCTAGGCTTTATGTTCCTAAATTTGTGATGGAAACTATAGGAAGTTTCTGTAATTATATTTTGTTTTTTAAAAAAAATTATGTAAATTTTATTAATTTAATTCTTGAGCAGACACCATACTAATCTTGTAATAAACCAGTTTTAATATCATGCCTACTACAGAAATGAGCACTAGTTTGTTTATTAATAAAGAAAACTATCCATTTTAATAAGCCTTTCTTTGAGTGAACACTTATACTTATCCTTTCTTTTCCTTGATATAAAAGTTTTACTGAGCCGGGCAGTGGTGGTGCACACCTTTAATCCCAGCACTCAGGAGGCAGAGGCAGGTGGATCTCTTTGAGTTCAAGGCCAGCCTGGTCTACTAGAGCTAGTTCCAGGACAGGTACCAAAAACTACAGAGAAACCCTGTCTTGAAAAACCAAAAAAAAAAAAAAAAAGTTTTTCTGAATGGACTTTCACATATAGAGTTTATGATATCTTAAGATGAGTAATTGTAAGGGCTATGGAGCTCAAGTTATTTGCCAAAAAACGCATCTCCCACATTTGCAGAATACTTTGGTGTAGGAGGTCATTCTGTCTATGTGTTGCTTTCATTGGTTAATAAAGAAACTGCCTTGGCCTGTTGAACTTAGGTAGGCAGGGGAAACTGGACTGAATGTTGGGAGGAAGAAGGGTGGAGCAAGGAGATGTCATGGAACTTCATCCCGAGAAAGACACTGGTTAGAATCTTTGCCGGTAAGCCATTGCCACGTGGTGATGTACAAGTTAATAGAAATGGGTTAAATTAATATAGGAGTTAGTCAATAAGAAGCTAGTGCTAAAGGTCCATGCAGTGTTTTAATTAATATAAATTCTGTGTGGTTATTTCAGTTTTGGGCGGCCGGGACAAACAAGCAGCCTTCTGTAACAATACTTGTTTTGTTAGATTTTTTGGAAACAAAAGTTTATGATGACTTTGCTCAAGTGGTATATGTGGACCTCTCTATTCCTTTCTAAATTACTATAGAAATACAGTTTGCAGTGGTCCCAGGAGTACTAGAGAACTCAAATCTCAGTTTAGTGCGCATATGTAATTACTCAAAACATCCAGAAATGAAAGTTGCTTTGAGATATGTTAATTGACACTAGTAGTTGATGGTAAATTCTGAATCGAAATAATCAGCTCTTGTGCTGTAAGTAACCATTTGGTCACATTTTTAAGTGATTCAGTTGTAAAAACAGAAATAACTGGGTCAGTACCAATGAGGTGAATCACAGTTGCTGTGGGAGCGCATTTTGCTCCTTTAGCCAATAGCCTTTAAGATACCAGCCTACTTGGGTGTGGTCTCTTATAGTTTAAATAAGCAGTGGGAACTGTGTGCTTGCTCTCTTGCTTTTAGCTCCTGCTTCTGGCTGCTAGACTCTGTACCTGGTAGTGCAGAGGGCTGTTGTCTAGGACAGTGATCTGTAAGTTTTCCCCTTAAATAAATAACCCTTTTATTAATCATAATTTTAAACTGGCGTGGGATTGTTTTGTGACTTATGCCTACAACTGGTGCCAACGTATGAACTAAATCCACTTAAAAATATGAGAAATCTTAATTTTAAACACAAAAATACAGTTTAACACAGCTTTAGGCTGTTTGCTGGCTCCTTTAAGAGAGATTCGCCATGCCTATTTTGTCTATATCATATTCTTCATTGTGTGTATGTTTATATAAATGATGTTTAAGTTTTCCATGATGAACAATAGATTTTCCTACAGATCCTTTTCCTGCAGTAATCTTTGAAGTTTCCAGGAAGAAGATGCGGCCCTACAGCAACCACTCCGCCTAGTTGAGATGACATTGTAATGTAGACAGCACCACTACAAGACTGCTTTTTTGGGTACCACCTGCTGAAATGGTGCACCTTCTCATATTCTGGCCAGAATTCCAAATGAAAATTTTCAAAAATCAATCAAACAAACAAACAAAAAACCTATTGACTGGTTATAAATTATTTGCAACTATACAAGACAATAATTTTGAACTTAACCACCACTTAATTTTTGTAGGATCCAATTAAGGGAACATTGCCGCCATGACAGCGAGAAGCAATTCCAGAAGACAACACCCCTATCCCAAAAATGTTTGTCCATAGGGTTGGGAACACTGTTTAGGGGTTGTTAATTATTACTTGTACTAGATAGAGGGTTGGGGTAAAAACTATGTTTGTCTAAAAAAAAGTGAGGGGATAGTAATAGTGGGTAATAGAGTGAATGCTTGCGAGCTATTATTTATGGATAATTTACATTGGTATAGTTTTTGTATATTGATACAAGTTAAAATTATATTTGTTACTTTTGTTTAAATTATTTGTACATATATACAAAGTTATTTTGTCAGATTGTATATATGCATGTTTCTACCTCGGTTTAGGACATTTTGTATATTGATACAACTTTTAGGATATATTTTCATATTGCATTATATATTACTCCTACCTCTGATCAAGATACTTATACATTGTTTACATTTTGAGGTCATTGTCCTCATTTTTTGCACATTTGTTTATAGACTAGTTAATATTCTGACATGAAGTTTTCATCTTTAAGTTATACAGGTATTAATTTTTATAGTCAATAATTGTTCATGTTTGTTGTACATGATAAATTAGATAAATTAGGTTTTTTAGATACCTAGAGATTGTATTCTGTTATTTTCAACCACTTCAAGGATCTGAGGAACATTGCATTTAAACAACTTAGGGTTCTGTCGACAGGAGACATGATTGCTTCCGACAGCACCAATCTATTCTCAAGAGAATATTGAACACCGAAGGCACTCCACTTGGAGCTTGTTTCTTCTTGGCAAAACTGGCCTTTGGGCAAGGAACTGACAATGCCTCAAAAACTGATAAGTTACACAGTATCTGGAAATGGATAAGCAGGATTGTCAAATCTTGCCAAGACAGGGTAAAACGGTTTTGAAAATTTTCTTGCCTCTGAAAATGGTCTGTCAGTTATACTATATCTTAGCCAAAGTTGGTTGCTTCAACACTGCAAAATGAGACTTTGAGTGATTGCTCATGTAGCTAATTGTCTCCGTCAAATATTGCTTGCTTTGGAAGCTACTTGATTATACTTCTTGCCTGCTCAAGTAATATTATCTTCCTTTTCAGGCCTTTGATGCGGTTGAAGATTAGATAGTTGTAGTTACTGTACTCTTATGATCTAGCCAAGCCATTTCCTATACAAGATTTAGACTCCATAGGATAGAATGTTTATTAAAATATTTAGCATATGTTCCTTGCTTAATATTGTTTATGATGATTGTAATTCTAATTATACTTGATATCTGTTCCTAGTGAATATAGTTTTGTATTGGGTTTGGCACTCTCTTATTTAAACAAAAGTGGGAGGTGCTGTGGGATCACATTCTGATCCTTTCTGATATCAGCCCACTTGGGCATGGTCTCTTATACTACAAAAAGCAGTGGTAACTTTGAACCTGCTTCAGGCTGCTAGGCTCTGTTCCTGGTCGTGCAGAGGGCTATTGTCTAGGACAGTGATCTGTAAGTTTTCCTCTTAAGTAAATAAGCCTTTTTTAAAATCATAATTCTAAACTGGTGTGAGATCATTTTGTGACTTACACCTTCACACATCCAGTGATTTACTTTTTCCACCTAATCTGTGCCTCCTGCCTCTCATTGCTTCCCAGTGATACTAACTTATGAATTCCTCAAAATATCCTTTCATGAACTCAGAGGCCTTATCACTTCACTGTCTCTGAAAATGCCACTACAGACAATCCTAGAGATGGTCACTAATTTCCTCTACTTTTCCTTGCATATTTGTGTACATACTCATCTGTGTCCAGGTAATACGTGTATGTGTGTATGTATATAGATACACGTGTGTATGTGTGGAGATATGTGTGTGTGTGCAGATATAAGTGTGTGTCTATGTGTGTGTGTGAGTAAATGCAGACACATGTGTGTGTATGTGTGTTTGTTGAAGTCAGATGACAACTTGAGGTGTCATCTGAATTTATTAGGTCTTTATCTTTCATCACTTTGAGTTATGTTTTGTTTGTTTGGTTTTTGTTGTTGTTTGTTCATTTTTAGGGGCCAGGTCTTATATTTACTAATGAAAGTTAGGGATCCATCTCTTTCTGCTTACCCAGCACTAAGACGTCAAGTTCATGCCACAATTCCCAGCTTATTTTTAATTAATTAGTTTTCACAGTTTCTTGTATTAATTCAATTCAGAGATTCATGAATACAAGAAAGCAGTTTTTATATAGACTGAGCTACCACTCTAGCTGCTAACATATATTTCTTAATCAAATAGGTTGACAATTTATCACTCTTATATATGGTATATTTTTCTTCTATTTCCTTATCTAATTGTGATGCTCCTAACCTTTTAAAAATACTCTTCATCCTTAAGCAGAAACATACCATCATATCCATTTCCTCGCACATGAGTTTAGTGAAGTCCTTTTGTTTTGTTTTATTCTTGATGTTATTTCATCATAGTTTCATCTACTAAGACCATTTCAATATTCTTTTATAAGAGAATGGCACCAAATCTGTGGAGTCAGCATTAACTTAATCCTTTAAGTCTAGATTTATAATTTGTGTTGACTTGGCAAGCTGCACTAAATACGTGAAAAGTAATATTGACTATTTCTTAGTGACAATCCAGTGAATGAATTCATGTCCTTATCCACCAATCCATTTTAAATTCATGACACCATCATCTCTAGAAAAAAAGAGCTCACATGTCAATATTATTGCTAACTTTTCTCTGTGTCTACCAAGCTTCACCCCATGAGAGCTAACCAAGAGTGCAATCCCTTCATGTGTCCTCTATCAGAAAATTTCATGGAGCTTCACTCTTTTCAATATTTTCAGAAGCACCATTCTACCACTATCACTCATAGCTTCAACTTTCTACTCAGATTATTTGAGACAAGGATCTTGGCACCCCAAATAACTAAACTGAACAATTCTGTTCTAATTCCAATATTTTGATACAACCATTTCTTTTTTTCTTAAGTGGTGTGCTTATAGGATTTGTTTTCTTCCATTCTACTTCATTTATCATGCAATTAGGATGCAGACTTCTCATTTCTTCTTTTTCTACATTTGCCAGTATTGTTTTGGTTTACATTTTCCCAAATAAATCTTCATGTTAGTTTAGGTGAGTCTAAACTATTTTTAAATATCATTTTACAAATATATAAAATTCAATCTTTTATACCAGTCTAAATTGATTTTTAACTTACTTGAATTGCTTGGTATGTTACACTAATGTCAAAAATAACCATTTTTGTGTAATCATAAATATTAATTCATTTTCTCTCATATAATATTAACCTGAGGTTGATGATATCATTTCTGATTGATTTTACATCATTTTCCCACAGCACGCAAAAGAGCATCTTTCATATTTGGAATAAATTAACAAGTGTTTTCCAGTTATACTGACAAGTTTTACATGGGCACACAAATTTCCTAAAACAAAATATCCAGCCAATTTAATTAAAATGGACAGTTTAGTTTAAAAGTTGTACACACTAATATTTTGGAATCACGTCAAAAGAAGCAACTGATTAATTAGTGGACTGATTTCATTCCTAACAGGAGCTTCACAAGGCACTGTCAATGAAAAGATGACAACAATTAAAGATATTATCCATCATATTAGAGGTTTATGGTGTGATGATATTTATATGTATTTATTTGTAGGGTGGCTTCAGGAAAACAGGCTACTTTTTTGAATTACATCTAATAATGTTTGAAAATATATCAAAGACCACATTGTGAGATCATCTTGGAAACATGCTTTGAATTTTGCTGCCAACATTCTGCTATCCCATTTGTTATCTGCATCTATTCTTGTCAGTCTCATTAATGTATTTAAGACAGACTAGAATACAGATCTGATGATGGTACTGAAACTGACTAATTATAGATGATTTTTACCAAAATACAAGTATTCTTATGAATAATACGGTGGCACTTTGTGTGCTAAGCATTAAGGGAATACTATATTTAATTATTTTTGTGTTTTCCAATAATTTTTTTTTCATTTAAATTTTGTCTCCACCAGTTACTATTTGCATGGCACTGGACCAGCTGGCCATTTTCTTATGTGTATTTCCCCACCTGTAAAATAAAGAACACAGTTTTAAACTGACTTGTTTAGTTTCATGCACGTAAACCTTATCAAATGATTATCAGAATAACAGCATTTAATAGACATCAATAAATAGAATCATACCTAATAATTGTTCTCAACTTTCTTTTGTTTACATAGTTATATAGTTTTAAAAATATTAATTGTTATTGTAGCATTAGAAAACTATATTTTTATATAGTGAAAACAAGATATTTAAAATGTTTTGTTATTAATAAATATATTTTAGAAACAATATATAAATTTATCATCATGCATTTAATAAATTAGTTAATGACATCTGCATGTGACTGCTTACTATACATTTTATAGTTCCACTTAAAATCAGAGTTAATTTAATGAACTTATAACTTGGTTATTACTCTGGAGAAAGAATATCTCTGGTCCTTTTTCCCATGATGATCCCTGAGGTTTAGGAAGAAGGCTGTGATGCATATGTCTCATTCAAGGCTGAGCACTCTTCAGTTTATGATTCTCAGAATGTGACTTCTGTGTCTCTGTATTAATTGGCATCTACTTCAACAAAGACGCCTCTCTGATGAGGGCTGAAAGATATGCTAATATGGATATACAGGTAAGTACTTAGGGAACAGTTTTAAATTTTAACCTCCTTCCAGAAGGGTGCTTTATGGGAATCTTATATGCAAAGGTAGTTCCTGACTCACTTTGTTGTCAAAGCCTGGTCCTAGTAGTTGTTCAGCCTTGAGGATACTCTAGAAAATAAAGTCACATTGCAATGTTGACTTGTCCCTTTCTTTCCTTTATGTTTTTTAATTCAATTTTTAAATATTTATTTATTTATTTATTTATTATGTATACAGTATTCTCAGTATTCTGTCTGTGTGTATGCCTGCAGGCCAGAAGAGGGCACCAGATCTCATTACAGATGGTTGTGAGCCACCATGTGGTTGCTGGGAATTGAACTCAGGACCTTTGGAAGAGCAGGCAATGCTCTTAACCGCTGAGCCATCTCTCCAGCCCAATTCAATTGTTTTATGTGTTACCCATGGTAGTTTTGCTACTCTGAAATTCTAAGGAAGCCTGGAAGACCAGTGTTTCACAGTGGTATAGGAATGGAATACTTGAGACAAACGATTTAATTTGAGGAAGAACTAATTGTTCTGTGGTTTGATGTGAATGCTATATGGCTTGCCTCATGTACTAAAATGCATAGATTTTTTTCCCTTATGGGTGAATAAAGTTTGGAAAAGGGCCAATGTGACAAGACCAAAGCTTCCTCATCTTGTCCCTGCTGCAGTTATCTAAGGTCTGACTCAGGGCTGACTCTACCCACTTTTACACCCCCTCTTATAAAACAGTCCCTTAGAAAATTACAAAACCCTGTCCCAGGGAGTTGAGGTGAAGATGTTCCAGCTAACTGACTTCTGCTTTTTGCTTCTGTTAAACTGCTTGCTTGTTCTAATTCGCCCTGCAAATACCAACCAGAATATGGATTTTTGCCTTTAAAAACTCTCTGCAAAAAGCAGTCAGGGCTGTTGCTGTGAGAACTCTTTCTTTCCAGGATGTCAGTGCTCAGTTTAATAAAGACTCTTAAATTCATACTTTGGTTTTGTGGAGTGACTTTTGTCATATTTGCACCACAAAAGCTCATAAAATACCTAAAAATAAGAGGAACTCAATATCTTTTAGCCTTTGAGAAGTGAACTTAAAACCTAACCTAGTATATTCAGTTTTATGACTTTCTTCACTTATTGTGAAAATTCAAAGCTGTTTCATGGGATCATCTACTTCATGCTATTTTAATTATTAATTTGCAAATTATAAGAAATCATTATGAATTAAATTGTAACATCCTCATGTTTAAATTTCATTGTTCTTTGCCTATATTCACTCCTTCGGTTCCTCTCTTGTCATGATGTTTTGGAGCACAAAAGGGATTTTCTTCTTTCCATCTAGCGTGCCATCTATGCATACCTGTCCATATGTGGAAAGCATCATAAGGTGCAGATGTTTTGTTCATACACTAGAGTGAGTGAGGAGCAAGGACCCCGAACTTGCTGAGGGAGCAAGGCTTTGTCAGGTATTTTCCTTGTTTTCCTCTCATTGTCTAGTATGACCAAGAGTTGTCTCTTCCAGATGCAAAGATGGGTGCAGAAATGGATATTTAACTCTTCTGCTTTCTAAAACAGAAGTCAAAAGGTTGAAAATAGGTACAGAAAATATTTTTTTTCTAGGAAACAAACAGGACGTTGCCACAGTGAATCTGTAAGTGAAGACCCCTAAAAAACAAATGCAAATTTCAAAATGATTGTCTAGCATATTTAATTAAATAAGGGAAGATTTGTAAAAGGCCAGAAATATTTCCACACTCTGAATTTAACATTTCATAGAATAGATATCATTATCTTTTTATAAGCATTGGTTCTTCATTCGGAATGAATTTATAGCAAGAATAGTTGTTGTAGATGGAGTAGATAGCCACAGCTATCCTAAAACTCACCATGTAGAGCAGGCTGGTCTCAAAGTCACAAAATTTTTCCTATATCTGTATTCTATTAAGGAAGAGAATTTTTATCATTGAACTTAAGGCAGAAAAATTAAAGATTTTTTTAGATACAATATATAGGAAATTCTTATATAAGTTCAAGGAAATAAATACTTTATTCCTAATTGTCTTTTCAACATGCTTCAAGCATGATTGTTATATCTCCTATGCCTCCTCAACTTATTTCATTGTTACTTGCAGGTTCCGAAAATAATTGCTAATCTGGTAGCAAATTTACATTTGGCAAATGAAACATAATCATTGGCAAGCATTTTCATTTGTCTAGCAAAGGAAAGGATTGTCACTTCTATTAATTAATCAGTGAAGTATTTAATAAGCCATGCTTTGTATAAAATCATCTTGTAAAGGCATATATTTGTACATAAGCAAGGTGGTACAACAGGAACATCCAGCACTTTGCAATGCCTCCCTTTATGATCTGGGCACTGGACACACTTCAGACTTACACTGGTACTTTCATAACTCATGTAATACAGTTTGCAATAACAATCATCTTCTCAAATTGGCCATTACCAAAGTTAATGACCTGTTTATTAGAACATCAACCTTGGCTTTGCCTCAGTCTCTTAATTAACACATCTGTCATTTGCTAGTGGTGTCTAAGAATTTCCATGTAATGGACAGCTCCAATAATGATAGTGACATTAAAGCGACATGTCTGTATATTTGGATGGATCATCAAATTTGTATTGACCTATCACAAACAAGGAACTGTAAAACTATAAGTGGTTCTGGCAGCCCAAAATGTTGAAATCTAAACAGCAAACAGAATGACATTAGCTTCCTTTGTGGAACATTGGCAATGGAAATTATTTATTATCACTGTGAGAAGGATAATCCAACAGACGAGTTGCTGTACCTTCACATGCAGCCGTCTATTCCTGCCACGGTAGCAAACAAGCCCTCCCGAAATATAAACTCTTCCAGATACAGACATATTTGGCTGTCATATCTAGTCATTCAACCACTCAACAAATATCATCCTATTAAATATATACAGATAACATTAGCAACTTATTAACATATTGATTATTCCAACTGAACATCTATAATAAGAACAGGCATTGAATCACTGGCATTTCTACAAAAGTTGAATGATGGCATTATCATTTTCTTAAAAGAAGCTGACATATACTTATTCAATTGTGAGTCTTTATTTTAATATTAGTCAGGTAGATCATAACATATTGACACATAACAAAACAATAAACAATAAAATGGAGGTCCTTTTATTTTTATTTTGTTTTTGGTAAGGTCTTATCTCTAGACAAAAAAACTACAGGAAATAAATTTTCTTTTTCAAATGTGGCAAAATAAATCATAAGCAAATAAATTATATAAATGCCTAACAATGTTGATGTCAAAATGTAATATGAAGGAGCGGGCTGTGCCCCCCACCCGGCTCCAGCCGCCTGGCGTAGGGCCCCTTGTTCTGTCCCACCTGGCTAGCTTACCTCCCAAAATAATTACACAGAAACGGTATTCATTTAATTACCGCCTGGCCCATTAGTTCTAGCCTCCTATTGGCTAACTCTTACATATTCGTTTAACCCATTTCTAAGAATCTGTGTAGCACCATGAGCTCGTGGCTTACCAGGAAAGATTCCTAACCAGCGTCTGTCTCAGGCAGGAGAAACATGGCATCTGCCACACTGCCTTCTTCCCAGCATTCCGTTCTGTCTACTCTGCCTACCTGATCTCTGCCCTATCAAAAGGCCAAGGCAGTTTTCTTTATTTACCAATGAAAGCAACACATAGAAAGAAGGACCTCCTTCACCATTAAAAGATAAATATTTAGTTTTAGCAACATTTGCTCTCTCAAATACTAATGAAGAAAACAGAGTTCTTGTGACTTCTCTTGTCATTTTAGTAACAAGTATATTTCTTTATTCTTCAGAATTCATTTTTTCATTATTATGGGAAGTCTGGAAGATGAGCTCATTTGCAAGTCTGTGAATCCTGGAGCCTTTGTATATTGTGAGGATCAATTTATGAGATTGTGCTGTTCAGCTGCAAATCAGAACCATTTTAAAAAGGAACCATGGGACAGCATGACCCATCTGCACAAGGCATGATTCTGACCTTTCTTCCCAGCCTCACTCTCATCCACATTCTTTGTCACAAGAAGTCTACTGGTGACTTTTAGAAATGTTGGTCATACTACTATATTCAAAGGCTCCACTATCTTAATATTTGCAATGCATCTCTCTACTTCATTAAGTTCTCTATTCAAATGTCAACTCTTCTGGGCTTTTCATCACAGAATTAATTATTATACAATATTAGCTTAGTTTTTCCCCATTGAATTTATTGTCTCTTTCATCAGCTGAGAATATGCCTCTTAAAGCAAGGCTTTTGACTTCTAACCTTACCATATCTCTTTACTAACTCAAATAAACTTTAGACCAGAGATTCAAAATATTTGTAAATGTCTTTACAGATATAGAACCTTTTGAATTGGGTATACTTACTTGCAATCAAAGCAAAGATGGTATAAAAGTTTAATTCAAATATATTTATGAAAAAATCTATCTTCAATATTGAAATAGAAATGTTTGTTCCCCGTACAATGACTTTTTAAACTGAAATAGCATCTGTTTTCCTCTCAGAGTACCTATGGATCAAATAGATATTTTGTTTGCAAAATGTAACCATTGAGAACTGTAGGTGGAACAGATGATATTTAACTCATTTTATTGACATATAATCATTTTATTGACATATAATCATTCTCCTCTTTTGATTACCACTAACAAAGAAGTTGATTATAAAATAGATTGAAAACAAACAAAATATCAAAACAAACAAGCAAATAACTGAATGAAGACTGCACTTTCATTTCTCAACTACCCAGACCTGAATAATCACACAGAAACTATACTAATTACAACAACGTTTGGCTAATGGTTCATGCATATTTCTAGCTAGCTCTTACACCTTAAATTAACACATTTCTATTAATCTGTATAACATCATGAGGCTGTAGCCTACAGGTAAAGATCTGGCATCCTTCTCCTTAAGCAGCTACATAATGACAACTGCCTGACTCTGCCTTCTTTCCTTCTCTATTTCTGCTTGGAATTCCTGCCTTACTATCTTCCACCCTGCCATAGGCAGAAACAGCTTCTTTATTAACCGATGACAGTAAAGCATATTCACAGCATACTGAGGGATGTTTACAGAGGTTTTTGTCCTGCCTGGTCCTGCAGTTGTTAAGTCCCAAAGAAACACACAGAAACCTACATTAATTACAAATTGGTTGGCCTATTAGCTTAGGCTTTCTTATTAACTAATTCTTACAAATCTTTCATTATCCCATAATTCTTGTCTGTGTTAGCCATGTGGCTTGGTACATTTTATCAGTGAGGCATTCTCATCTTGCTTCCTCTGTGTCTAGGTGACAGTTGCAAATTGAGTCTTTTCTCTTCCCAGAATTCTACTGTTCTGGTTGCCCTGCCTATACTTCCTGCCTGGTCACCCTGCCTATACTTTCTGCCTGGCTACTGGACAATCAGCATTTTATTAAACCAATACAAGTGACAAATCTTTACAGGGTACAAGACCATTGTCCTACAGTATTCCCCCCTTTTTATCCAAAACAAAAACTCTGAATCTAATCTCCTTTGTTTAGTTTTCTTCCTGACCATTATCCACAACAACTTGTATCCAACACTCTAAAAAAAGACAAATATCTATAATCCATTTTTTGGGAATTCTGGCATAGTTTTCCAGACTACTTCCTGCTGATTGAGGGAAGCTGGTAACCTTATGGGGACCTAAAGAAAATTTAGGATTATGGTCAAGTCCTGACTGGAATATTCTGTAAGGCTGAATTATCTCAGCCAGAAGTTTTGAGGCTGTTCTGGATGTAGAATTCAGAGGAAACTCCAACAGAGATCCTCTAAACTGTTGTATTATCTGGCCATCTGCTTCTATCAGAGATTTTTCAGGGGATCTTCCTTGGTTAAACCTGATTTTTCTTAACTCAGAATGAATCTACAGCATTTCATTTCCTGTGGAAACAAAACAAAACCTCTTCTCCAAAGTAACATATATTTTGACTTAATTTTTGAAGTCAAGGCATTTTCAAAATATATATGTTGGCTTAATCCCTCAGCATTTATAATCAAATGTCTTTTAGCAGCTGTTGCTCCTTCCTCAGACATCAAACAATTCAAAGGTAACATAATAATATGCAGTATCCAGATTCTCTGTTATTTTTAATTTTTATGTAGCTTTATTTGGAACTCAATTTCTTTTGTTTTTATTTTTAATTTTTGGTTTTATGAAACAGGGTTTCTCTGTGTATCTTTGGATGTCCTGGAATTCACTCTGTAGAACAGACTATCCTTGAACTCACAGAGATCTGCCTGCCTGTGCCTCCCAAGTGCTGGGATTAAAGGTGTTTGCCACCACACCCAACTACTGTTTCTTTCTTTCTTTCTTTCTTTCTTTCTTTCTTTCTTTCTTTCTTTGTCTTAAGGACTTTATCCTTTTTCTTTTCTCACCCAAACCTACATATATTTTTAAACACACTCTAAAGCATTTAGAGTTTTTTTTTTTTGTCTGAATCTGTCTTGACTGTATATCTCTCTTTTTTCTGGCTACACGAGTCTTTAATTTTCTAAGTGATATGGCTAGTATTAAAGCAATAGCTTTTATGTCTGGATCCACCCCATTTTTTAGCTTTCTGAGAGTCTAGTTTGATGGCAGAGGCACTGGTGGGAGCCATTTTTATTGCCATAACTCTATGGCACTTCAAGATCCCTGCCACCATCAAAAAACATGCTGTTGGCTATTCATAAACACTATTTAAGTGTTTGGTGGTGAGGCCTCTTAAAAAAGCTACAAGGGAGAAACCTTGTCTCAAAAAGCAAAAAAACACAAAAACAAACAGAACAAAACAAATCAAAAGAGATGCAAGGTTTTTACAGCTAAAGCTGAGTCAGGAAGCCTCTCTTAAATGAGATACATTTGCCTCTAGGAAACAGAGCCCATCTGAGAAAATGCTGCTACAAAGAAGACATGCTTAACTCTGTTCTTTTGTATCTAGAAATACTTCCCAAGTTCTCTCAGGTTTTATATATCAGTGTGATATAGTTGTCCACACTGGTGCCATTTGTTAACAGAGGTTTCTGTCCTGCTTGGTTCCACAGCCATTCAGTCCCAAAGAAACACACAGAGGTCTACATTAATTATCAACTGGTTGGCCTATTAGCTCAGGCTTCTTATGAACTCTTATATCTTACATTAACCAATAATTCTTGTCTAATTTAGAACTTGTAAAGATTATTTATTCTCAAAGAACAGAATTCATCCTTTGAAATTCTTTTCACTTAGTACAACCATATACTGTGCTTTTTCACAACAGATCTTGCCTCATATGCAGATAGTCCATTGAAGTGCTTAGTACCTCTTTTTGTTCTAATAAAGAGTACTTAAACAGTAAACTATAGAACAATCCATTTTTTTGCAACATTTTGTTTTTGAGAAAGATAAGTAATGATCTTTAGATATGGTGAAGCTCCTGTTTCCAGCTAGGTCTTGATTTTCAAGAGCAGTTGCATTTTTAACAAATGAGAGCACACAGCAGACATTGATTGTTGCCTTGCCCTCATTATGTGGGTAAGGGCATTTGTGAATATTGTCTAAGTTAAGGTAATAAACACCCCAGGTAGAAGGTTACTGGCACATTTAGCATCAGTGGGGTGCCGGACAGTTTTTCAGGGAAAAACCAGTTCAAGCTGGTACACCTTCTGTCCTTTCCATGTAGAACAAAAACTCATCTTGTTTCTACAAATGGAATATAATTCAAAGAGGCCAACAGCAAGCTGAGAATTCAGCAATTGGCTGACTACATTGTTTTGCCCCAAAATAACAAACTTAAAATGTTGTCAAGTCATATTTTAGCATAAGTTTTCTATAATCTTTTGAACCTCCTGCTATGATTCCTCTAAGTTAGTTCTCACTGCTGGCTAACACTAAAGACAGCATCTTGATACATTTATGGACTGAGGAGTCATTTTCCGTATTCATTTGGCTAATGAGCAAAACAAGTCATTATTTTTTAAGCCTGATTATCACTCTCTTATTTAATGCAAGCAGCAAATATTAACTCCTTTAAGCTGCTTTCCCACAAAATCATTCTTTGCTATTACTAACAATATCTATTGGCTGAAAATACATGATGTATTAAAAATTGGAAAGCATTAATACAAAATTTCTCAGTGATTCTATTAAATCTTTAATTTTGACATTAGGAACTATAAGCCTAATTGCCAATCAGAATTTCCATAGTTATAAATCACATTAATAATCAGTAGCTTTCCTATGCATAGATTTTAATTAATTAGTCAAAATACCATAAAGTATTCACTAAATCAGACAAATTACAAACTAAGATTACAATCTGTGGCATCATAGAAAAGCGGATATGTTTAGTAGAGCTGGAATTTAGATAACAGAGGCATTGAGGTTCATGATCCCTGAGTCTTTACCTTCCCATCCTATGATTCAAAGAACTGCTAGTCAACAGCATAGGGTGGGAATGTTGGAAATGTACTAAGAGTAGACTGAGGATTGGGATGCAAATGTCCTGAGAATCTTTCCTGTCATTATTCTCTAAACAACAAATTATAATTCCTACTTGTATAGTATTAACATTGTAGTATGCATCATAAGTAAGTTCTAAAATGTTTGAGATGATTTATATAGATTCCATGAGGAATATGTGTCATTTTATATAAGTTACCTGTGCATCCACAGATTTTGGTTTCTTCAGGTATGGGCAGTTCTCAAAGAAATTCTCTATGAGGACAGAGACAAGTTATACTCTCTCTATCACAGGGAAGACATCAATCTCACACCAGACAGGTGTAACTAAAATTGAGTCAGTAAAGAACAAGCACAAAGAGTAAGAAAGACAGAACAATTGGAGATGCAAAGGAGAAAGCATGCTCCATGAACTTAGAAGATATTGAGTTTGAAATATGGTGATTCGTAGGTGGTATTTACTGACAACAATGTTCAAATTTCTGTGATAAGGAAAGCATGGCCAGCACAATGCTTTATAGTAATTTGAGTGCTGGAGGGCTCTTATGTTGGATGTGAGTTTGAAGAAAGGTTTGCACAGGAATCTGTGAAGACTGGCTAGCAAAAATGATTCAGGTTCCAAGAATGCATTCAATGAAATCACTGCTTGATTCTTGAATGCACTATTGAGACAATGCGAAGGAAATCTGCAGAATTATTATGAATAATGTAAAAGGTATTCTTGAAGGAATGACAATCTTAAATTTTAGAACTTGGCTGTGATTAACGTAATACTGAGGCAAGGAGAGTAATTTGAGAGTGCCAGAGTCTAAATGCTAAAATGAATAAATTTTTGGTAGGAGTACATGGGTGTATATGACACTCTGCTAGAAATATGGATAACCTAATTATTTTAATTAATTGCAAAACAATTAACACCATTAAAATCTTTTTAACTTTCCAATGTTTCTACTATATTTTTGTGTTTATTTATTTATTAATTCTTCTCTTGTTCATCATATCCCAACCACAGTTCCCTTCCTTCCAATCCTCTCAGCCCCCTCCCCCTACATCTCCCCTCTCTCCTCAATCTACTCTTCCTTCATTTCCCTTCAGAAAAGAGCAGGCCTACCTAGGATATCAACTGGAAATTGTATAACAAGTTACATTAAGACTAGGCACAGACTGTCATATCAAGGCTGGAGGAGGCAGTTCAGTAGAAGGAAAGGGTCCCAAGAGAAGGCAAAAGAGTTGGAGACATACCCCCTTTCCACTGTTAAAAGTCCCACAAATAATCATGCTATATACTCATAACATAAAAGCAGAGAACCAAATTTAGACCCGTATAGATTTCATGTTTGTGGCTTCAGTATCTGTGAGCCCCTGTGAGCCTTGGTTAGTTAGTTCTGTGGGTTGTGTTCTTATGGTGACCTTGGCACCTCTGGCTCTTCCAGGCATTCCTCCCCATCTTTGGCAAGGTTCCAGGTATTGTCAAGTGGAGGCTCCCTCTCTTGACATGGCCTCAAGTTCTACTAGTCAGTGGTTAGCCACTCTAACAAGTTCTATGCACCATTACCTCATCACATTTTGCAGGCAGGTCAAATTGTAGGGCTAAGGTTTTGTGGCTGGGTTTATGTTCTGTTTCTACCACTGGAAACCTTTCCTGGTTACAGAAATATGGGTGGTTCAGGTTGTGTGTCCCCCTTTACTAATAGTCTTCGCTAGGGTCACCCTCATAGATTTTAGGGAGTTTCTGGTGCATTGTTTCCACATCTCCACTCCCCCAATAACCTACCCCCCATTTCCAATCATTTCTCCAAGTACCTGCCATTCATTTCTCCCACCCAATAAGATCCCTCCTTTTCCTGTTCCCACCTGCCCTGGTTCCATTAGCAAAATCTATTCTCTTTCCCCTTCCTAGGAAGGACCATGTGTCCTGGCTTCAGCCCTACTTAGTACTTTGCCTCTCTGGATCTGTGGATTGTAGCATGATTATCATTTATTTAACAGCTAATATTACCTTATAAGTGAGTACATACAATATTTGCCTTTCTGGGTCTAGATTTCCTCACCGATGAGTATTTTGGGTTGGTGATAACAACTGAAGAGCTAGTATGAAATGCTGTTTACTGTCATTTATAGCCCAAGGTATGAACCAACCATATTTGTGCCAGTATCATTTTGTGAGCAGGATAATGTACATTCTTTTCTCTCAGGGGTATCTGTCCCCATCCTAATTCCCAGCTTTATGCATATGTTAATTTACATGTATACTTTTTATTGCAAAGTAGAATCAGAATGACTAATAAACTTCAAGTGAAAATATTATCTTGGATTAATAAGGTGGGCCAAATTTAATAATAGTCATCTTTAAATCTGGTCTTTTTAGATATAATCAGAAAGAGGAGGAAAAGTGATTGAAGATAGGTGATCAAACAGTGGGAGTGTTTGGTTTTGAAATTGGTAACTTATTAATCATGGTGCAGGTGACATGAGACTGATCCCACAAGGGGTGGCAGTGGGTTACCTGAGGCCATGCAGGTCTCCTGGTGGGTGGGAAACAGACCATAAACCATACAGAAAGAGCTTGGGTATAGACGTTATTTAGTGGTAGGGGGAGAAGAGGAAAGAGAAAGGGAAGAAAGAAGGGGGAAAGGGAAAGGAAGGGTGAGAAGGAAGAGTGGCAGTAGCTGCCTGGCTAGAAGAAAGGCAACAGAGATGGAGAGGAGGCAGGATGATTGGCTTGCCTGGGCGGGAAGGGGGATATTGGGAGTGGGCAGGGCTTGTCTCTTACAGGGACAGGGTACCCAGGTGCTGAGTCAGGCTAGCAGAGTTATTTTTACAAAAGCAATAGAGTGGCTTCTAGTGTTATACCATCCCATTCACCAATGAAAATGAGAAGCAGTCAAAAGCATTGGGTGGGGTCATTATATCTGTGCTGAGAGAACAGAGCCTAGGAGAGAGGATGATATTTGAAATGCAGAAAAGTCAGCAAGTGATATCACCCCTAGACACCAAGAAAGACTTCATAACTTGTCTAGGTCCTAAATTTAGTCCATTGAGATCCATGTCTGCCAACAAACATATACTTTTAAAAATATTAAATGATTGAATATGATAACAAGTGCCTATATTCTTAGCAATAAGGAAATCAATACAGAAAAATTATGAGTTCTAGGATAACTTAATCTGAACAGCAAGCATTTGTCTCAAAATAAATGTACATGAATAAAAGCTCCTTAAATTTGTGGCTATGACAATGATAAGAAACTAAACTTATTCCTTATAACAAGGGGCATATAGTGATCCTGTACTACCTCCAAAAGATTTATGCTCAATCAGCTCCTCCAAACTTTAATTATGCTCATACCTGAACTTTTGCATATTTTAAGGTACATGGTCAAGGGACTTTGAAACTATAATTCACATTACTTGATTCAGGAACTTGAAGAATTAGCCTATCCTAGGTCATCAGAGTGGCCTTATTATAGTTACTTTCAGTCATTTTAAAATAATTTCTTTTATATTTTGCTATTACAATTAATTATATCATGTCCTATGTCCCTTCTTTCTTTCAAGCATTCCCACATGCCCCTCCTTCTTCCCTTTTCACATTTCCTCTTATTTAGCAGAAAAGGAAAGAAAGAAAGAAACACAAGAATAGCTCCACTGCTTTTTGGTTGTTTAAAAACTGAACAGGCCAGGGAAGAAATAATAGGTTAGCCCCAGACAGATAAGTGAGACTAGCCTGGGGTAGCAACAGCAAAAATGTGCGCTTCAGTCAAACAGAGCTTTAGTCTTATAGCCAGCAGGACCAGAATTGTGCTACACTTATTTAACCTTCCAAACAAAAGCTTTTTCAAGTCTTGTAAATAAGAATTTTCCCATCTGGCATATGGATTTTGCCCCTGTGATGCTCTGAGCACAGATTTTAGTTGAGCTTACTCATCTGTCTTAAAAGCAAAATTGAAAACTAACAGAGTGTTCCTCTGATTCACTATTGTCATGGTGATCTGTTACACGGCAAAGGTGGTGCACTTCCCTCATAAAGATTTGCATCCACACAGTCCTGTAAGGAAGGCAGTGTAGCAAGGGACTCAGTGCAGAGTGTATAACACATCTAAGTTAAACCAACTTCTCTCATTTATTAAATTTATTACCTCAAACAAGTTGGCAAACTTTGGAAAGCCTTAATTTTGCATTCAAAAATAAACACTTCCTCTTTTGTAGGATTGAAAAGAGTACCAAGGAAAGACTGATAAGCATGATACCATCAAACAACAAAAAACTGGGCATCTATTTGAGGTCGTCTTATAATAAATAGCATTCTCGCTTATAAGAGGAGGAATAAAACCCCAAAGAAAGACAGAACAAGAGATAACCACTTCATTAGTTGGAGCATTGTCTTCATTCTATGACTTTGTTTATATGAAACCTCAAATTCTGTAATACTCTATTACTCAGTGACAGACCAAGATATTCCTTCACATATCTGACATTGCAAAATTAACATCTCTGTTCATTGTGGTAAGTTGCTCACAAAAAACAAAAACAAACAAACAAAAAACAGAATTGAGTCTTGGTGTAAGAGGGTCCTTCTGTATTTGGGTTGCTTTTATTGGTTAATAAAGAAACTGCCTTGGTCTTTTGATAGGGTAGGACTTAGACAGGGAAAAGAGGACAGGATACTGGGAAGAGGACAGAGTTAGAGAGAGCTGCCCACCATGAACTTCCCAGGTCAGACACGCTGAATCTTTCCCGGTAAGCCACAATTCGTGGTGACACACAGATTATTAGAAATGGGTTAAACAAATATGTGAGAGTTAGCCAATAAGGGGCTAGAGCCAATGGGCCAGGCAGCATTTCAATGAATACAGTTTCTGTGTAATTATTTCGGGTATAAGCTAGCCAGGCACCGGGAGGCGGGAGCCGGGTGGCCGCCAGGACCAAAAGCAGGCCCGCGCACCTCTTGCAACAGCGTCTAGGGTGCAAAGAATTTTCTCAGCATTAGTGTTCACACAAATCATTTTATTACTTCAAAACCAGAGAGAGAGAGAGAGAGAAAATGCCAGCAATCAATTCCTTAAGGAAAATATTCCGACTTCAATGTTGTAGGTGCAAACATGGAAAAGAAGAAATTTATTTTATTTTTTAACTTTATTTAACTTTTTTCATTTATTTTAGGTGCTGACCACATCTTCCCCTCCCTTATCTTCTCCCATTCCTTCCCCCATCACTCTCATCTTCCCTCCCCATCCATTCCTCCTCTGCCTCCATTCAGAGAGGGACAGACTTCTCATGGCTTGAACAAAGCTTGGCACATCTAGTTGAGGTAGTACCAAGCTCTTCCTCCTGCAACAAGTAGGGGCACAGGGTCATTCAGTATGGGCAACAGGTTTCCAAAAGCCAGCTAAATGCCAGAGACACGTTCTGATCTCACTGTTAGGAGCCTCTTCAGTTGTCACACACTTATAGAGAGCCTAGGTCAGTCCCTTGCAGGCTCCCTAACTGTTGGTCCAGAGTCCATGTGCTCACAGGAGCTCAGGTCAACTGTCTCTGTGGGTTCATCCTTCATGACCTTGACCTCCCTGGCTTGTACAATCCCTCCTTCCTTTCTTCATGATGACTCTCAGAGCTAGGAGCAGTGTTTAGCTGTGGATCTCTGCATCTGCAGTTATCAGTTAATGGGTAAAGACTCTGATGACAATTAGGGTAGTTACCAACCTGACTGCTGGAGATAAGAGATCTCCTGGGTAAACCGGGGGCCTGGATGGGGGTGGGGGTGCAGGAAACTAAGGGAGCAGGTTGGACAATAAAATGTTTAATAAACTCCCAGAAAGAAATTCGCACAGTGGTGTAGCATAGAGGAGGCATTGGAAGGAAGAACTGAAAAAGAACCCATAAGCCCTAGGAATCTTGAGTTGTCTATCAGATATTTGCATAATAGAAATGCAGGTCTACACAAAAGGCAAACAAGTGGAATGAGCTTACTGGACTTCTCCTGCTTATTTATGTTTTCTAAGAGAAAAATATTTATTTAAACAAATGGGCTTTTGCAATTTTTCTTATCTAAATGAATTCATACTATAACCTAAAAACAAGCCTCCTGGCAGCCAGAATGGTTTAGCGGGGAAAGGCACCTGCCACCAACACTGGGGACCTGAGTTTGAGCTTCAGAACCCACAGGGTGCTAGCAAAGAACCAACTCCCCTAAGAACCAACTTCTGACCTCTGCATGCACTCTGTAGTAATTATACACAGATGAGAGAATAAAATAATATAAAAAGACTAACTTCTTAAATGAGGTAGATAACTCAAATACTTATATAACCTTGTAAATACTTATACTTATTTTTGCATCTTTTTCATTCTATTCCTTGTGTCAGACTTATTTGAGGGGCAGAGTGATAGTGGAAGTCTTCAGAGGTAAAAGCCTTGCTTCAAAGAGCTTATATTTCCTTATATACTCTGTTGACAAAAATAAAAAAATAGATGCAGTGGGGAAAAAAGAAGATAATATTGTATACAAATCAATTCTGCGATTAAAATCCCCACAGAGTTTGAATGAAGCACTTAAGACAGTAGAATGAAGCACTGCAAATATCAGGGTAGTGGGGCATGTGGACCTAGAAATATCTTCAGCATTGTGCTTCCAACAGCTCAACAGCTGCTCAAAGGTAAGAGAGTAGAATAAAATGAGGTTGGAAATAAAGATGAGGCTCAAGCCTTGTGCAGAAGAGCTATATTAATTTCTGTATCATGACCCCATTTTAACATCTCCAAGATAACAGTGTGATATTGTGAACTAGTCTTGTTCCCAAAGTCCCAGGAAAAAGTTGGGATTCACTTTAAGTCTCTCTGTGAGCAAAAAACATATACACACAAAATAACAAACTATAAAGGAAAACAAAAAGGCGAAACAAATAAAATTACTCTGGTTGTAATGGTTATTTTAATTTTCAGTTAACAGATTTCAAAAAATACTGAAAATCATGTTAATTAAAAATGCAGAGAGTTATTTACAAAACTGCTTCTATTTGTTTTATGTATCATGCATAGGGAAGATGACCATAAAGAGTGTTCACAGTGACTTCTTAATATTGTTTTTGAGGCACACTGTACATTGTACCATGAAATGTCTTATTATTCTCTGAAGGGAAGTCACCACATTTTTCTATTTCATGACAATCCTATAACACATCATAATACAAGAATAAGGCTTTTAGGAGTAATAATAATTCTAAAAATGCTTCTTTTTCAAACCCTCCTGTAGTTATAGAAAGAAAGAAAAACAAAACATTCTCAGAGTGTCTCCTGGCCATATGGCTCCAAGCTTTAAAAAGATTTTTTTCCCTTTTTCTTTCTTCTTCTTTTCTCTAAGACACTTTGGTGAGAAGCCCAGCATTTAGAAGGTGATCCTTGAAGGAAGAATCTGTCAACTGATGTGATGTAGTACATCTTGGGACTAGAAACCTAGGCAGATTTCAAATGTTCCTTTCACATTCTTCAGTCACCAGAAAGCATCATCTGAGTAAGAGCACTATATGCAATCTTAGGCAATCCAGTTATGTACCCGAAACATCTAGTTTAATGTTGTGAAACCAGTGGCTATTTAATCCACAGAGTTAAGAAAACTTATGAACTTCAAACATTGTGAAAAAGGTAGAAGGATTTTGAGAATGATTATAGGGTTCATAAATGCCCCTAGTGTGTGCTTTGATGTGACTGGTTTCCACGTTACCTGTGCTTTAATTTATCATGCTGTGGGGTTCATGTGGACACATTAAGTGGCTGCAGTACTGTATACATTTCCTGCTGATTTAAATACAACCATTTACACATTAGTTGGTGCGTTTATATTACAATGTCTCTCATCTCACAAGTCTTTCTACTACTATGGCCCCTTCATCTGTACTTTTGTTGTACTTAAATGATTGGCAGTAAATTTGGATTACATAGTATCCAGGGAAGTCTTCAGAAAGCTAAGTAACATTTATTTTTAACTTCAGATTTGCCTTCTTTTCCCTCCTTCCTTCCTATCTTCTTTCCTTTGACTTGATTATAAAAACAAACAAAAACCTTTGCATTTAACTATTTTTTAGAAATAACTTGCAGAGTATCATGTTTATTTAATCTGAAAATTGCTTACCTTTTTAGAGATTCTCATGTTATTTTTACCTCCAAGCTTGTATCTCTTGAATATATATCTTATAAAATAAAAATACATAAATATAAACTTTATCAGAAGTAAAAAACAAAACTTTTGCTCTTAAAACCAAAAACATTAATAAAACTATGCAGAATTAAAATATAATTTCTTTCAATGCCCAGAAACATTCCTGAAATCTCATGTGTGTTTTTATAGAATATTTGTTTTTTTATCTCAAACTATCACAACTATTTCTACCATACACTGACAGAGGTTTCAGTCCTGCCCAGTCCCACAATTGTTCAGTCCCAAAGAAGCATACAGAGGCCTACATTAATTATAAACTGGTTGCCCTATTAGCTCAGGCTTTCTTATTAACTAACTCTTTCATCTTCCATTACTTTATAATTCTTGTCTGTGTTAGCCACATGGCTTGGTACCTTTTAACGGTGAGGTGGTCTCATCTTGTTTCCTCTGTATCTGGGTGATGACTGCAGACTGAA
>PVIU01013870.1:0-54200 GCA_004026605.1 Ondatra zibethicus | reverse complement strand
TACACCTGACTTCTCTATGGAAACCATGAAAGCCAGAAGGTCTTGGATAGATGTGCTGCAGAAACTAAGAGACCATGGATGCAAGCCCAGACTACTATACCCAGCAAAGCTTTCTTTCACCATCGATGGAGAAAACAAGATATTCCAGGATAAAAACAAATTTAAGCAATACATAGCCACAAACCCAGCCTTACAGAAAATACTAGAAGGTAAACCACAACTAAAAGAAGCAAACAATACCCATAATGACTCAGACATCCAACAACCCTCCACCAGCACAATTCAAAGAGGGGAGACACACAAACCCTACCACCAAAAAGAAAATAACCAGAGTTAACAACCACTGGTCATTAATATCGCTTAATAAAAATGGACTCAACTCACCTATAAAAAGTCACAGGTTAAGAGAATGAATACAAAAACAGGATTCAACATTCTGCTGTTTACAAAAAACACACCTCAACCACAAAGACAGATATTATCTCAGAGTAAAGGGTTGGGAAAAGGTTTTTCAATTAAATGGCCCTAAGAAACAAGCAGGTATTGCTATACTAATATCTAAGAAAATCAACTTCAAACTAAAATCAACCAGAAGAGATGGAGATGGACACTTCATACTCATAACAGGAAAAATTCATCAAGATGAAGTCTCAATCCTGAATATCTATGCCCCTAATATAAAAGTACCCACATATATAAAAGAAACATTAGTAGAACTCAAAGCACACATCAAACCCCACACACTAATAGTAGGAGATTTCAACACTCCTCTCTCACCAATGGACAGGTCAACCAGACAGAAACTTAACAAAGAAATATGAGAACTAACAGATGTAATGAATCAAACGGACTTAATAAACATCTATAGAACACTCCACCCAAACAGGAAAGAATATACCTTCTTCTCAGCATCTCATAGAACCTTCTCGAAAATCGATCACATACTTGGTAACAAAGCAAACATCCACAGATACAAAAAAGTTGGAGTAACCACCTGTGTCTTATCGGATCACCATGGAGGAAGGTTAGAATGTAACTACAATTCCACCCCCAAAAAACCTACAAACTCATGGAAACTCACCAGTCAACTACTGAATTACTCCTGTGTCAAGGAAGAAATAAAAAAAGAAATTAAAGTCTTCCTTGAATTCAACGAAAATAAAGAGACAACATACCCTAACCTATGGGACACTATGAAAGCAGTGCTAAGAGGAAAGTTCATAGCACTCAGTGCCCACATAAAGAAAACGGAGAAAGCACACATTAGTGACATAACAGCACACCAGAAAGCTCTAGAAAAAAAGAAGCAGACTCACCCAGGAGGAGTAGAAGACTGGAAATAATCAAACTGAGGGCTGAAATCAACAAAATAGAGACACAGAAAACAATTTAAAGAATCAATGAAACAAAGAGTTGGTTCCTTGAGAAAATCAACAAGATTGACAAACCCCTATCCAAACTAATCAAAAGGTGGAGAGAGAACACTCAAATTAACAAGATCAGAAATGAAAAGGGGAACATAACCACAGCCTTGTCCCATTGTCACATTGATGAATATCTTGATCACCACCATAGAAATTTCGTTCAATGGATGGAGATAGAGACAGAGACCCACATTCACATCAGAGCAATGGACTGAACTCCCAAGGTCCAGTCGAAGAGCAGAAGTTGGGAGAAGATGAACAAGGAAGTTAGGGCTGTGAGCAGCTGGTTCACCCACTGAGACAGTGTGCCTGAACTAATGGGAGCTCACCAATCCAGCTGGACTGGGACTGAACGAGCATATGATCAAACCAGACTCTCTGAATGTGGCTGCCAGTGGGGGCAGACTGAGAAGCCATCAATAATGGCACTAGGACCTATTTCTTCTGCATGTATTATCTTTTTGGGGACCTAGACTATTTGGATGCACACCTTCCTAGACAAGGATGGAGGGGGGAGGGCCTTGGACTTCCCACAGGGCAGGGTACCATGCCCTCTTTTAAGGAAGCAGGGGTAGGGAAAAGGGGTGAGGGGGAGCGGGAGGGGACTGGGAGAAGGGAGGAAGTGTAAATTTTTGAATGAAAAAAATAAAAGAATATGGAAGAAAAGTTTAAAAAATGGGTTTCTGAACATCTCACTTAAAAAGGTGTGTTGTGAGAGAAAAAGAGAAAGATAGTAGATAGTAGTGGCATGTGGAACTTTTTAAAAAAATCATAACTACTCAAACTCTGAGTATGAAGGGTTCATTCAGTTCCAGGACAGAATTTGAAATGGGATCACAGACACAGTAAAGATCATAAGGTGACAGGATTCATATGCAAACAGAGGCACAGTAAGAAAAGAGGATCTCACAAAAGCAAAGATTCCTTTGATTCTTTGTCATAGAAGGTAGTTGGGGAGGGACTACAGGGGTTAGCCTGAGCTTTTGAAGTAGAATGGTAAAGTTTTCAAATAGATGTTGTAGAGTGGGGACTTAGGGCTCTTTTGGGGTTGGAGGTTCTATTTATAATTGGACCAACATGCCATGTTAGCAGGACTTTCACTGGCAGGATTTAAAAACAAAAATAGATAAAGCAGATGGTTGCTTTGTAGAAGGTTGTATTTTATTAAATGCCACACATACAGAAGAATTGGCCCACGCAAGATACTTGCTTCCCTATTTAATTCTGGCTACTCCCACGCACATATCCTTAAAAGCCCATTCATAATAGTTTTTGACTTGTGTGTCAAATTTCCTAAATTTTTAGGACAATAAAAGTTTTACATTTTATCCATTCACATCTTACAAACTTAGTGGATAACTTTTTCTTAAAATTCTATTTAGGACCTAGATCTGGTGACTGGCTCATCTCCTTTCCTCAGGCTTCCCTTCTCTGCTTTTTCTTCCTAATTCTGGTTATGGCCTCTTCTAATGAAGATTCATTGAGACATCCCCTTTGTTTTTATTGCTTCTTGCTAAACCAGGAACTGAGGGTGCCATATCCTCCTAGAAATAGCTGATAAATCTGTTTCCTAAGCAAAGTCACTTCCCTTCCTAAAAATGAATCCAAGTGCCAGGAGTACACTTTATTTATTTTACTTTGGAGAAATTATTATCCATTTATACCCATCTCATATCTGCCACGCCAGCACAGCAACTGTAGTTCTGAGTGAGAGACGTCGGTATTAACATACAACACAACTTCAGGTTCTGCAGACAAGCCTTTATTCCACTTTCTCTCATATATAGCCCTCAGCAGGGGAGGCCAAGCCAGGAAAAGCAGGAAGCTCATCACTGCAACTCACATGGCTTAGTGGTAAACGTCCTTAGAAACATTGCTGAAAACAACAGATTGTTCCTGTTGTTGCTCCTGTTTTCAACCAACCACAAGAGTGCAAAACAGATCAAGTGGGGGTGCAAAGGCCTGTCCTCAAGGGACCCAACAATTCCCCTCCTTTTATTTTAAAAGCATGAGAGCCCCTGTCTTAGGACTCCCCCAGATAGAGGTTCTTACCCATCTATGGGAGGTCTTAATCCCTGTCTTAGGTGAGCTCTCTATACCAGAAAAGTTGCCCATCGTAGGGATCCCTCATGACTTCTGCAGCATCTGCAGCCAGACTTGGGGCACTTCCTGATTACCAGAAGACAGCCCGAGCAACACTTGTTAAGTGACAGTGTGCTGTACGTGGTATTGTCGCATAAATCAGTAGAGAATCCAAGAACAGATAACCCCAATAGCAATATCAGTGCAAGTGAGAGCATTCCAGACAATCGCTGGACCCAGCCCCCAAGCTGGGCCATGGCATTCCACTGACTGGATCCAGACACAGCAGGGACCCGTGTGTTATTATTAATACTAACAATATGATGAGCTGTCTTCAGAGTAAAAATCAAAAAGGAGGAATTCCAAGGGCCATCCAAACATGCCTTTAACTGTACAACATTAGCAGGTGTAACGTACAAGACATTTGTTGCAGGAGCCAAAGGGAATCCACCCTCTCTTGCAAAAGTGTGGTCCATCAATCCAAATTCAAAAGTCCAAATCCAATATGAGAGTCCAGAGCACTCCATGTCTGCAGGGACTCGCTAACCCTTCCAGATAGCTGATCCACAGTCTCTGCAGTCACAGCCGTCTGCGAAATGGCAACTCCAGCAACCATAGCCACAATGGAAGTAACAGCAATAGCAGCAACAGTTGCAGCTGTTATCCCAAAGTCTCGCTGCTGTTGATAAACGATGATCTCCTGACATTCTTGAGACACCAGCACCGAAAGAGGAATCACAGGAGGCACTCGAATGATCAAGGCTCCATCAGAACTGTCCCAGCAATTACTCAGCTTGCAGATCCTGGAAGAACAATTAAGAATATTGCCCTCCAAAGTGACATTCCACAATACAAAGAAAAATGGGGCAAGAACGCAAGCAGGGGATCAAATAATCATATTGTCTCCAACAGTATAACAAATCAGGCTCTTGAGTGATACATTCTCCCCACATAACTGTGGGGTGGAGATTAAAATCTCTATCAGCATCCCAACACCGAGGAGCAGGCTTGGCAGGATGGGATGCAGTATATTTCTAAATCCTATCACCCTACTATGAGTATGATTAATAATAAAGTCTGCAATAGAAGCATTATGAAATAATAAACATCCAGGATGAAAGGAGGACTCCTTTACCAAGGACAGGTTAGCGAAAAGTGAGGGAAAGAGGGGACTATTTTTACTAACTGGCATTAAAAGTGGGGGTTTCTTACCAGACTCCCCATCACCCACGATTCTATTGTTGTTACCAGAGTCATCACCTGAAGCAGAAGGAGCATCGCAGTCTTCATTCTGGGTCACCGGCCTTACGCACTGCTCTGGCACCCAAATTGGTTTATCAGCTCCTGGAGGCAAAACACATACAGCCCCCCTCACCTTTGCCAACAAGGGGTTTGGTTCCATCCATCTTCCTGTTTGCAGATCTTTCCAATGAACCCATCCTAGGCTCTGAGGCCTAACTTGTGTATGGTACTCCATAGGTGAGCACCCTTCAGCATCCACAGTCAAAAAATTCAAAATAAAGAGAATGGTGAATAATTGAGTTGCTGGGAAGAATACGAACTCCCTCCTTTTTATTTTTTGAAAATATTGCTTGAGGGTCTGATTGGCTCTTTCCACAATTGTTTGACCCATTGTGTTATACAGGATCCTGTTTTATGGGAAATTTCATAGAATGAACAAAAGGATAAAAATTTTTTGCTGATATATGCTGGGCCATTATCTGTCTTAATAACCTCAGGTTTGCCCATATAGGCAAAACCAGATAGGTAGTATGCAATGGCATCTTTTGTTCATTCTTCCGAATGCAAGGATGCAAAAATTACTCCTGAAAATGTGTCTACTGATGAAAGGACAAACTTAAGTTTCCCTGCGGCAGGCAGGTGTGTAACATCATCTGCCCAATGGGCCCCCCTTTTACATCATGGGAACTTTCCTGGTCTGGCTGTAGCTCCCCGAGGGAGCTGTGGGTTTTTTCTTCTTTTTTCTCTCTTTTTTTAAATGTCCAGGGATACCACAGTTAAAGCATGTTTTATCCCCAGTTGATCGGGGTCCTCGCCCAGGCCTGATAGCAGCAGCAATCACCTGACCCTGAATGAAGTGCCCATCAATATCCTGGCAGATCCAGATGTATTCATTTAAGCTTTTTGCCTTATGTGGCTGCAAGGCTTCCTTACAGTATTTATTTGCATTCTCAAATGCCAGCTGCTTAACTATGGGCATAGCTGTGGTCACATCACCAAACAATCTCCCTGCCAACTGCAATAGCCTGTCCACATAGTCCTGAAATGGTTCTGAAGGCCCTTGTAAAACTTTTGACAGCTGATCCCCCATTGCCTTGTTTGGCAGGGCTTTCCAAGCTTTGGTAGCCACAGCCACCATTTGGAGATATATGGCAGGATTGAGCACAATTTGATTGGCCAAGTCAGCATAAGCTCCTGCTCCAGTTAGCATGTCTAGATTGTGCTGTGCCTGTCCCGCTTCAGCATTTAACCTAGCCGTTTGTAAACAATTTTCTTGATATTCTCCCCTCCACAATAAGTAATCTTCTCCCGATAGTACCGCACGGCACAGCTGCTGCCAATCGCTAGGTGTAAGATTCAATGCCGCAAAAGATTCTACATGGCAAGAGTAAAGGGGGCCTGAGCGCCGTATGCCGCCACAGCCTCTTTCAATTGCTTCATCTCCTTAAAACTCAAGGGTGCATGTGGTCTCAGCATCTGTCCTGGATTGTTCAGATCAGGTACCTCTATGACCAGAGCAACTGTGTGCGGAGGCTGAAAGCAGACACCTCCTCTTCTTCCTGAGCCATCTTTGGCCTCCCACTCATCTGTCAGTCCCCAATGGGACTCCCTTCTTCCCCAATCCTCATTATAAGCAGGTGGGGGTGACGGCACACATAAGGAATCCTTCACCTTACAGCGCTTCAGCCTTTTCTGAAGTACCTTAATTTCCTGTGTTAGCTGTTCTTCCTCAGCAGATAAACTATCCTCTGCACTAGAGCTGAGGCTGTCTTCCCCATTTTCTGACTCAGAGGTTATTGCTATCTGGTATTGTGCCCAAAAGCATGCAGACTTAGGCGCCAGATTCCTAAGTTCCCCCTGGTACCCCTGACATTTCCTTTTGGTACCTATGCGACTTGTCTGCTGATCCTATGGACCGGCGAGTCTCCTCCTCCTGTATTTCTTCTAGTATTTCTTTAGCCGTGGCAACCTCTGGCCTCACTTTCACTTTATCAGTAAGCAGGACATCGCGGACCAGGCGCCATGGCGAAAAGGTAGATATAGGGACACCATCAGTACCCTCCTTTTGCAGCCATTTCTGCAAATCTTTTTTTACCTGTTTCCAATCAGAGATGTTCAAACCTCCACCTGTCAAAAACCATGGGCTTGTTGCGGCTATATTCTTAAGAAAATCCTCTATAGTTCTCTGTTTGACCATGGTTCCTTGTTGCTCTTAACAATTTAGATTATCTGATATATCAGTTCTCTCTTACTGCTTATGGATCCCATTTTTACCCCAATCCATCCTTACCAGCCTAGGACGACCCTGTCCGCTGCCCCTTCTTTCTCACATCTCGGTGGAACCTCCACTTTGCCGTGCAGCATAGCAACTGTAGTTCTTCTGAGCAAGGAACGTCGGGATTAACACACAACACAACTTCAGGTTCTGCAGAAAAGCCTTTATTCCACTTTCTCACACAGTATATATAGCCCTCAGCAGGGGAGGCCAAGCCAGGAAAAGCAGGAAGCTCATCACCGCAACTCACATGGCTTAGGGGTAAACATCCTTAGAAACATTGCTGAAAACAACAAATTGTTCCTGTTTTTGTTCCTGTTTTCAACCAACCACAAGAGTGCAAAACAGATCAAATAGAGGTGTGAAGGCTTGTCCTCAAGGGACCCAACAATATCCATGAAGATCTTCTCTAAAATGTCTCTAAAGAAGTGACAAAAGAAACATGTTCATCCTTTCTTCCCTAATCAATCATCAGAAATGTGTGGCTTTAAGAACGGAATGCCATAGTTTTACATCAGGAGTAGATAAACTATTGCTTGAAAAAACAAACACCACCTATTATCTGTTTCTGTGAATAAAGTTCTATTGAATTTAACTGCCTTGTTCCCTTTGGTTTATTTATTTATTTGTTTGTTTATTCATTCATTCATTCATTCATTCATTTATTGTCAGAGTTGAAGAGTTATGACAGACACTGTGAAAACCACAAAACTGAAAAGATTTACTACCTGGCCTGCAAAAAGAATGTTTGCAAACCCCAATTATTGATCCTAATGTATCTTTGTATAAAATTCAGGAGTCTACAAAATATTCTGTTATCATTTTTTTAAAGATGAATTGTATTTCTTTTAGTGTGTGTGTTCCATATGCTTTTTTCTTCCCTTTTACTCTGATTTCTTTGATTGTTTATTTGCCTGTTTGTTTTCTAAAGAGAAAGAACAAAATAGAAAGGAAGTGAGGTTGGGTGGGTGGAGACCTGAGAAGGATCTAGGAAGATCTTGTTCAATTAAAAATACATGAAAAAATAGTGGTATAATCATAGTTTATAGAAATAAACTACTGGATCACATAACTATAAAAGAGTCAAGGCAGTTTGGTGCCACTTCTTGATATAAGTAACTAGTTATATAATCTTGATCAAGTTATTCACACATTAAAGATATTAAAGAAGTTAATTTTAAACCTCATTTACTTCTACTATACAATCTAATGTGAAATTCTCTAAACTCTGATCTCTAAACACTCTAATTTCAAATTATCAGTCAAGATGCTAAATCATTGGTCCACATTTATACTAACCCATAATATGTCTACATTAAATTAAATTCCATAATGTTGTTACCAACTGATTTTGTAGCAGCTCTGTTGATTGGAGGGAATTTAATTGCTCAATTATTTAAATTTCCTTGTCAAAATGAAACTAAATTCCTCAATCCTGTGCAATTCAATCATCAATAATTATTATCAACATCATTTGAAAATCTATCCAGTCTGCAATTAAAAGAGAATATGCCTCATAAGTAATAAAGTCAAGGAAGGAGAATGAGTCATCCAAACCATTGATGCTTGATTAATTGTTTGTCAGAGCACCCTCATTAGAAACGTAATGATTATAGATTCCAGGAGCACCCACTTAATTTCTCAGATCCTTAATTATCATATTCTTCTTAAACAAAGACAACAGTAGTCTTTTGTGGTCTCATTTGAATTTTGGCAGTTTATATTTCAAATTTTTAAGCTTACAAACAACCATCTTATCTTTAAGAAAATGAATGAGATACTAAATTCTTTCTCACAAGAGATACTCATATTTTTATGGATTTAAAGTATCAAATTTTTAGTACATAATCACTTTTAATAAAATAAATTTGAAAAAGAGAGCTTTCTAATAATATATGAAGTTATAGAGATGAATAATATAAGTAGAAATAAGGCCCCCTCAACTTCATTACATGAGATTCATGATGATTATAATAACTCAATGCAATTAGGGTAGAATGTTCTTTGTATATGGGCAGAACAATATTTAGCCTATCATTTCTTGAGTACTTTGTTTGTTAAAGGTAGTTTTCCAAATGCTTCTTATAGATTGACTCATTTAATATCCAAAGCTAGTATGACAGAGAGGCCATTATTAATTATACTAAAACATAAATACATTTAAATATATAGTAATTGCTGGTAAAAATTTCCCTACTAACTTCCCTCAGTTTTCTTTCACAATACAGTTTCATACATTTTTCTCCTATACTCACATATTCATTGTACATAGACCCTGTATCACAATAGTTAAATTTAATTTGTGTTGTAGATACTCTTGGTTTTCTGACTTAAAATCTATTGAAGCATTCTATATACTCCTTCTTTATCATTACAATTTAAAATAGCAGAAAAAGACACCTTATCAACCCTTCTAAAACTAGAAATGAGAATTTTATTCAAGGTGTTGGAAGAAGTTGTGTGCAAGTATCCTAGGAAAATTTTGCTTTTTCAGATAAAAGAAACAGTAGATGTATCACTTTCCCTTTTCTCAAATTTTAGTCTTGGTATAACAGAGACTTCTTGATGTGGGATTCCCCTCTGTATGCTGTGAATACCATTGGTTAACAAAGAAACTGCTTTGGACTTATTGCAGCACAGAATAGGGCAAGGTGGGGATTCCAAGCAGATAGAGGAGGAGAGAGTAGTCAGAGTCAATGAGAAGTCATGTAGCTGGATGGAACCTTATCGGTAGGCAACAACCATGTGGCAATACACAGATTAATAGAAATGGGTTAAGTTAAGATGTAAGAGCAAGCTAGAAATATGCTTAAGCTATTGCCCAAACAGTATTGCAATTAATACAGTTTCTGTGTGATTATTTGGGGTCTTGGTGGCCAGAAAATGAGCAAGCAGCCCCTGTCTACAACTTCTTAGTATCATAATATGGAAGTATGGAGGCCAAAATTTAACATACCCAAGAGGATAGAGACAAAAAGAAGATTCTAGACTCTCATGATAACAGAAGATATCTGCACCCACATTGCTTATTAGCATTTCCTCTGGTCATCCTCTTGAATGCATTTATCATTTCTTATAGCCAAAAGCATTTCTTGCTAAAATAGTTGGCATGTTCATTTGAATATATTTGAAAGCATAAAATTTTTATGCTTTATCCTCTTTTCATGAGGTTGATCCTCCTATTGGAACATTTTAACTTAGTGTGTTGCAGCATCACTGGAATAAATAGTCCTTGTGATATTTCTTATGGATGCTCTCTGGTGGTACTGTGATTAGGACTCAGGGCTCTTACAGTAGCAACCTGTGTTCAAATTCTGGTCAGGAGAACTTAGAAAAGTTGGGTGTGTTGGCACATATCTGTGGTTGTGCACATCTGTAATCCTACTATTGGAAAGCAGAGGCTTTCTGTGTGTTCAAAGTCAGTCCAGCATGCATTGTAAATTCCAGATGACCCAGGGATGTATAAACATTACTTATGGCTACTGAGAGAAATGATCTTTCCTAGAGATGAACTCCCTAATTGGTTATTCAATACAAAGTGGTCATCTCTGCAAATATCTACACATAAGCCACACTAAACAGACTCAGCAGGTTGCATTTATATATTTATTCATACATATACAAAATGTAACAATAATAATAAAAATAGGCCATCAATTAGAGAGGAAGTGAGGATACATGGGAGAGTTTTAAGAGAAGAAATAGAAGAGGGAATGGTATAATTACATTATAATTTAAAAAATAAATACATTTTAGAAAAAGAAATGCCTTAAAAAGAATATGGAAGAAGTGGAAAATAGACTGGAGAAACATGGAGTGACTTCCCAAGAGAATAAAATAAAATCAGGTGGTGTAAACTTTATAGGATCACTGGTTAACATGGGAATGTCCCACAGTGTCCCAATATGGCAGACAGTTCTTTGTTGCTAGTACAATTTATATTCCCTGTTGTTTTAACTGTAGAGCTCTTCTTTTATTTTTAGTTAAAGTTGTTTCTCTCACTTTTCATGAGATAGTTCCGGTACAGAGGATATAGACTCATTTGATTGATTAACTCTGAAGAAAAATCACAATGAATAAGAGAGAAATAAAGGAACCGGATAATATTCAATGTCATCTCCACTTCACGTTCCAATTTCACACATAATCTAGTTATTTATGCATATACTTGCTGCAATAAATGATATGGGAAAGCAGAATCATATCACTTCAAATATATTGTTGAGAATACCTATAGGAGATTTACATTATTCTGAATTTTTCTAGAATATTCTATATTTTTCTATAGAATCTATAGGGACATGTGATAATAAAGCCTGAAAATCTAGAGAAGTAAACCAGGTTGTTAAGAAATGAAACAAAAATTGGGCTATTGTCCCCAAGACAACCATATACTTGTAGTAAAATTTCAGAAATTGTGGGAAGGAACCATCGGTGTTTATTGTTCTCATCTTATTAATGGGACAGATTTTTTATAAGAGCATGAATCATGTTTTCACAACTTTCTGCCCCTCAATCTATTATTTTCTGAACAGTACTACATAAGCCCCGTCTAAGGAAAATGTTTCCATAGTTAGATTTCCCCACAGTGTCAATGAGAGTGATTTTGCTCAATGTTCATTTTCAGTCAGCCCAAACCTGCCACATCAAAATAAACTTATTACATAAATTAAGCATGTTGTGCAAAGACAGAGTAGATGCAAATATAAGATACATAAGATATATACATAGAAATGACTGGAGGACACGATCACCCTATTCCCAGGAGGCCATTACGACATAATTCTTTTTGTGTGTCAGAACAAAGTGATAAAATGGCAGTCAGAATATAATGGAGGTTGTTCAAAATCCAACCCATGCAATAGGTGCTAAATGTAGTTTTCAACAGCTAAATGAAGTGACCTTAGTAATTGTCTTGATAGTTTTGTAGAAGTTACGGATTCTTTTTTAGTTTGTACTACTTTTAAAGCAGGAAAACAAGGTACATCATGCAGTGCCTTCCATTATTCTAAGCCAGGTGCAAGCATTTAATAGAATATACATACATTTCTTTAGCTGATAAAAAAAATGGTTCTATTTATCTAGACAAAAATGTGAATGATGGATCTTTGCTTTGCTATCCAGCAATACAAATCTGGAATGTTTGTAAGCCTTAGAGATACCAGCAGCCTGTAGATCAGGCAAGATTCATCAGGTAACAATCCTTGGATTTCCATGACATTTCAGTAGCCTGGCTATCATATCTTGGATCATTATCTTTCCTATGCATTTTTCAGCCATCAGATGTATCTATACCATATCTAGACTGAAATGTATAGAAAGATCCCAGAAAAGGACACCATTCTACCTTGCAACTGTCTTACAATAGCATAGCCAGGGAAGCGATGTAATGCTATGTGTGCATTATCTAGAAAGCAAAGGCCTATGTCTTTTTTCCAACACTATCAGCTACAGTGATGATGTTTTATAGAAAAGTGTAACAAATATGTACCAAATTAGTCAACAAAGTCATCTGAAATTTCAGCTGCAAGAATTAATAACCACCCTGGCGCGGCCAGCCCAGTTCAAGGGAAGCGGGGCTGGGTGCTCCGGTCCCGCGGAAGGGGAAGGCGAGGCTGATCCCCGCGTGGGGCCTGGTCTGAGACGTGGCGGAGGCCGGGAGCCCGAGACCTGGTCAGAGCTGACCAAGAAGCATTCAGAAGCCAAGCCATGGATCCACCCGCCCGGAAAGAAAAATCCAAAGTTAAAGAACCTGCCTTCAGAGTGGAGAAGGCTAAGTAGAAATCTGCCCAGCAGGAGCTGAAGCAAAGACAAAGAGCAGAGATCTACTCTCTCAACAGAGCTGGAGCAGCAGCAGTTTGACGAGTTCTGTAAGCAAATGCAGCCCTCTGGGGAGTGAGCCCGCCTGCATCATAGCCTGAGGAACTGGGGCCTCTCAGAATTAAACAAGACTTGTGGAAAATTCTGCACTGAACTTCCTGTAGGTAACTTTCACCACACTGGTTCCTCCTCTCAGAACTGGCCCTTTTTCTACTGTGCGAGAAAAATCATTGTTTCTAGTGAAACTGCGTCTTCCCTAAAAATAATAAAATACAAAATGTTAAAAAAAAGAATTAATAACCAGTCACACATACAATCACGTTCAGCAATCATTGGGCCTCTCTATGTGAGTTTTTTTTGGATTTTTTAAATTTTGTTGGTTTGTTTGGTGGAAGCCTATGAAGTCCCACAGCAAGAGACATTCTACTGCTTTTAAAGAGGAAATTAATATATGTTATCACAAATTTCTTTTAGTAATTTTTGGAGGGCTTTAAAATGTGGCCCAGCAGGAAACATTGTCCTAACAGAAACTTATGCTGGACAACCACATAAGTGTTCTTTAATTAGTATATTAAATTAGAATATTATTTCCACTATTTTTCCTTTGGCCATTTTTCATTTATGAGAAGGAAAATTACCTCTCACAGAATACTTAAAATTTAACAAGGTTTATTATTAAAAATAGTCTTACCCCTTACAGGAAAAATTAGTAGAAAATCCATTAGTTTCCATATATGCCTTATTCTCTGTGATAACACAGCCCCACCCATTATCAACATACAGCATTGCAATGGAAGAATTATTATGTCTGATGAAATGATACTCTTTTATTATTATTTCCCCAAACCCCTAGTTAATCTTTAGATGCATACTTAATTCATATACTTTATTGTAATAATATTATAATTGATGTACAGCCTTGACCTCCTCCACATACACACTGGCATGCTCTCTCTCACAGAAATAAAATAAAATAAGAAAATGTAAAAGAATGCCTTTTCATGGTTTGATAGTTCATTTCTTATAACTGCCAAACAATACTTATTTGTATGGATATATCACAGTACTATGCTATGGTCTGAATGTTTGTGCGTACCTCCAGCTAGAATAATTTATATCTTGAAATTCTATCTAAATGGTGAGAGTATTAAGTTTTCAGGAAGTGATTATTTTATAGTGGCAGAACCCTTGTAACTGAAATCTTTTCCTTTCTTTCTTTTTTTTTTTTAAGAGTCCTAGATATTGATAGGAGTTTTGTGTGTCTTGTAAGTAACCTTATGACTAAAAAGCAAGACAGCGAATGATTAATGAACCAGGACCCCAAGTCCCTTTTCTGGGCACTGGGTTTCTCCCAGTGACCTAAAGACCTCTGCCTGTGCTATCTAGTTCACCACTTCCCAATAACATCGTAGAGTAGGGGCACAGCTGTTAACATGTGGTCCTTTGCAGAACATTTAACCACTGTAGCACTTTGGAACTTTAGCTCTAGTCATTCAATCCACTTTAAAAGGTTTTGTTGTTATAGTGCTCAGAATTCTTGACAAAACTGATGAGTCATTGGTTTCAGTTTTAGGATAGATTTTGTTGATTTCTCTAATTACACAGCGTATATATGATGTCATTCTCTTTTTTTCCCCCTCTTGACTTTTAGCATTGCTACATTATATATTCCAGTCATTTTTTTTTTCAGGAAAACAGTGAATCTAGTGTACTTTTCGAATACTTCTATATTGAAAAAAAATCTCTGTCTTTTATGATTTGATAGGTCAAGAGTTTCTGTAGTTATAATCTTTTGATCTTATACTTCTGAAACAATTTCAGCATTGCCCACCCTCATTAAGTTCAGAGAAAATAAATTCTCTTTCCTTTGGTGTTATTTAAAAAATTATCTGTGTATGATCTTTTGGATTCAGAACTCCCCCTATCATGTGTCTGAATCTAATTTTCATTTTATTTATTCTTTATTATTTAGAATTTGTACTACTGAAATTTCATTTTAACTGGAAAAAAACAAACAAAAGCAACAGTAAATATCTTGGTTTTGATAAAGCCATGGTGTCAAAAAAAGAACTAAGTAGGAAAGTTTGTAGATAAGATTCAAAGAAGTTATTTAAAATTTGTTTTATTTCTAATCAGATCATTGATAGCTTTTTATAAGTAAGAATTTCATTTCTCTCAGAGTGGAGTTTCTAGAAGCAAAAGACTTCTTTGGCAACTTATTTAATTTCCTAGATATGTAATTGAGGGAATTATCTGACAGTAACAGCAGTGCCTCTATTCCATATAGGAGTAGGTAAGTCTGCAAATGAGTCTACTTGTATAAAAGAATTAGCGGACATGCGAAGGCTTCTGTAATGACACTTTTAATTCAGTCTCTCTATCTATACTAAAGCAATTTAGAGATAATTGTAGAAATTTTATTCAAATAAATGGAGGTCCAGCTGGTTATCATTTATGTGATAAATCCCACCATCAGAAGGCTACCCATTTTTACTTATTTCCTAATATGCATGTGCCACATTATTAATATTCCAGTTTATCACATGGATGAAGTAAGTCCTCATCTCCCCATTTTACAGACAGTGGGATGGAAATCTAATGGAAAGTATGTTGATTATATACCTATTTTATTCTTTATTTATTCATGAATTCAGTCAGTCGGTTAGCCATCTTTTCTTGAACTTTACTGAATCTAAGCTAGCATAGTTACTACTGATACAAAAATGAAAGAGTTTGTAATCTACTCTGTAAGAAAGACATATAAACAAAAATATCATAGTAAAAGATATGCAAAGTAGTTCCAAAGTAATTGAAAATATCCCTAGTATCAAAATATTTTTTTATCCTAATTGATGCCTGTTTCTTTGTTCAAGAGTCTCCATGCTTTCTCCTTGCCAGTGTTTTTCTGTCCTCCCAACCAACTTCCATAGTGGTATTTCTAAGCTCATATCTCATAATTTTTTTTTTTACTAATAGAAACACTCATTAACCCATGACACTATGAAAGGGACATATCAGATCATACATATGATCTAATTTCACTCTGTTCAATAATAGTGCTTTAATATCTCTTGCTGTTCACCTCATTCAACCATACCAAGATCTACTTATGTCACTCTAGTCCCTCAAATATTTGTGTGTGATTTTGAACACATTTGCTTTTTGCCTAAGGTGGGCCTCTTATATCTCCTCCAAGGGGAGCTTTGTGCACTTTCTGAGAAGTCACCACTCCTATTTTTGTCCCCTGAAACTTATTCTACCTTTATCATAATCTTCACCTTAATTTATGGACTTTATTTTTTATATACCTATTTCCCATCAAGTCATGAGCCCACTGAGATGCTGGATAATTGTTTTTATCTATTTAAACAGAAGAACAAAATGTGATAAGATGTGAAAGATTATTTTTTTAAAATTTGAAGCAACTAGGTTCCCAACTAAAGGACTATGAGACTGGTGATATAAACAGTACCGGCTAATCTTTTATAAAAGCAACACCTTAAGACCCATATCAGTCCTCTGACAACAAATGTTAAACAAAGTACATAGCCCAAATTTTCATGGTTCTTTCATCTTCCAGGTGATTTTGAATTTTGGAAACAATGAATCTAAAAAAAAAATACCCTCCTTACTGACAGTCAGTTTGGTGGTTATTGCATTGATCCCTAATAAGGAGATGCAGTAAGTTCACATAAACAAAGTCTTCACTTCATAGACTAATTGTGGAAAAGTTCTAAAAACTGGCCAATGAAAGAGAAGGCACACTTTCATTGAAATGAATGTTACGGGATACATGCATTATATATGCCTCTGAAAAAACAGATAAACACATGAATGAAAGATTATTGAAATGGAGCTCAGTGTGCCAGAAAATAAAGGTAAAAAGAAGAGGAGAGAGAAATAGAGGAACAGAAGAAACTGCATTAAGAAAGCATAGATAGCATATAAATATACAAGATGACTATATTATTTTGTGACTCCTGGTCCCTGGCAGGTAGAAAATACTTCAGTGGATGGCTCCACGTCCTTGAGTATATGGCAGCACAAATTTGACCTGATGGGTTATTTAAAAAGAAGAAGAGGGGTTAAGGTGACGGAAGGGGTTAGAGAGAGGAGCAGAGGGCTGAAAATGATCAAAATACATTGTATGAAATTCTCAAAGAATAATTTTAATTGCTATGTTAAAATGATATAAGATAATTTGAAGAGAGATTCAAGTTTTGTTGGAAGCAATTCACTAACTCCTTCCTAAGGAAATATTGGGAATCAAGTGTAGCACAAATAATAAAAAACAGTGAGACAGATATTGGGAAAGCTCAGAAAAGCAAAGCAGCTAAGCCACTAGAAAGGTCTTACCTCTATGAAATCTTCAGAATGAAAAAGAGTGAGTTCCTGTCTCATACCATTTTATATTCCTCTCTGGTACTGGGATTAAAGGCATGCACCACCACCGACTGGCCTGTATGGCTAACTAGTGTGGCTGCTGGGATTAAAGGTGTGTGTCACCACTGCCTGGTCTGTATGGCTGACTAGTTTTGCTGTTTTGGATTCTGATCTTCAGAAAAGCTTTATTTATTAAAATACAAATGGAATATCACTAAAATCAAGAGTAACTTTGTATCTATCAGGGAATCTAAAGCATTCTAATTGTGTAGTATAGTTATATTGTTGAGAAAGTAGACTTTGGCATTCAAAACAATAAAACTATAATCCTGTATTTCAGAATCATTAGCTTTAAGATTTAAGTTTTATGATTATTATCTACAGAATAGGAATAAAAATATATTCATTATAAAAGATTTGGCTAATAAGAACCAATAATTCCAATAAAGCATTTTGTGTTCTTATTAGCACATATAAAGTATGTGATTCATGGTACTGATTATCCTGTTAACTTTAAAGTTTTGTACACAATTATCAATGTAATAACTATGGATCAACATAAAATTTCTATAGTATGATAAATTTATTAATATATAAATCTCTAGTATCATATGCCAACTGGTAACTCTAGCATCTCCCTCTTTCTTTCTATGTCTGTCTGTCTATCTATCTATCATCTATCTATCTATCTATCTATCTATCATCTATCTATCTATCTATCTATCTATCTATCTATCTATCTATCTATCATCTATCTATCTCTGTGTGTATGTAGCTTAATTCTAAACCATGGTGCTTTTTCAGTTCTCCACTACTTTTCATTGGATTTTCATGTATCTTTACTCACGTGATAGAATAGAATAACTAGTTGTTATGTGAAATGATTTCATTAGTAACAAAATTAATTCTCTGACTGGGACACTATTAATTTGACCTAAATAGAGTTCATATATTTTATTGTGTCATACTAAAAGCAGAAGATAACTTTTACTGAAAAGTTGCCATGAAATGCTTCACATAATTTCCTTTCCCTCTATGAGCAGGTTTCAATGCACATAGTGGGAATATATTTTTTGATTGCCACCAGCTCATGTTGATTTGATTAAACCTAGTGTGATTCTAGAAAAAACTTTAATCTGTAGAATTATAATGATGGTACTATGTAAAGATTTGAGTACCAACTGCCATTTCATTGGCTAAAGAGTCTTAAGTGAGTCACTCCAACTCTTTGAACGTTAATATAAAATAATGATTAAATAAAGTTTTGCTCTCATTCACAGGTTTATATAATGCTACAAACTGCAACATTATACAGTAATTGCGCAGTCATATTTTCAGGGTCAAGAGCCTTGGTAAATATTAAACCAAGATTCAAGGAATTTTGGCATTATTGTTCTGTGAATAAAGTGGCTGTTTCTTGCTGTAGATTTTTGCTGTAGCTGACTCCTCTAGCTACGTCTGAAAACAGTTTCCCACTGCCAGGCCAAAGTTCCTCTTTCCTAGGTAAATGCAGAGATTAGCCTTCCTGCAATTATCTTTATCAGGAAGCATTTGGTCAGAGTTTAAGATCAAGGTAAGAGCATCCCATTTAAGATATTCACAGCTATCCAAGGACATAGAATTACTACCCACCCAAAGCTGCTGATTCATAGTTGCTCAGATAGAAAGACAAACAAGCATGCCCTGGTTTTACCTCACTTAAAAGATTCCTAACTCCTTACGCTTACCTTCGCCTCAGTTTACTGATGATTTTAGTTCAGGAAACTTACTGCTTGTGTTTTACTCTCAAGGACAGCTGAAGAGATAATTAACTGCAACCCAGAGAAAGACTCACTTCCTGCTGGAGGCACAGACCCACAATGACCACGATCAGAATGGCTGATAACAGCATACACCAGAATTGATAATTTAGAGGCCTGGGTCTCCTCTTTGTTTCTGTTGCTTAGAGCAATAAGTGTAAACTCCAGACTTAGACCCATAGAAATTGCAGTGTCTGGTGAATGTGCTAATCAGACCAAAAGCCATTAGTTTCCTCCTGACTGTTTCTGTAGGTTGCCTGGTTACTGGTATCCTCTATGCATATTGGGAGAAAAGAAGTGGTATGCTGATTTAAAAAAACAATTCGTGCCCTATTCATAATTTTACTGAAAACAAACTTTTTAGCTCTTTGTTAACCACCTAAAAATGTAGAGCAGTGTACTAACCTTCCCTTCGAGAATTCACGATGATTTAATAACTTTCTTCCCTAACTTTCTAGCCACTCCCACCTTTGAGCTGACAGTTAGGGATCCGTGTGTGTGTGTGTGTCTGTGTGTGTGTGTCTGTGTGTCTGTGTGTGTGTGTGTGTGTGAAAGTTCTAATTTGATTTTTGTGGGGCAAAAGAATTCCAGTCCTGGAACCTGCTAGGGCTGGGAAATTGCTGGTTGTAAGGGTATACATAACTGGGAACGTTTGTAATGAGAGGAGAACAAGGAAGAATAAGGAATAAGAAGAATGAAGAGACATGGATAGAAAGAACCTGTTGTGAGTAGATTTCTTAACCCTCAAATTCTAGCCCCCTTTGCTTATTGTGGTGTCTTTAATTGAACCCTGAGAGGGGATTCTTAAGAGCTGGACTCTTAAGGACCCTGTTAATATAGAAATGTAAATGCATATAAATGCACTTCTAAAAATATACAAACATTAACTATTGTTTCTCTACTATAAGGCATTTCTTCATATTTCCTCACAGAGTAGAAAGAATCATGCCAGAATTCAGAATTCTGTTTTAACTTACATATATATATATATATATATATATATATATATATATATATATGTAAGTTATATATATCTGTGAATGCATTTTGGTCTTGATCTCTAATCAATTCCTGTACAGAATGAATACCCTAAACATTATCTTACCTTTCTATATAATCAAACATTTTAGTTCTACCCTCTCAGAGAAATAAAAACTTCTGTGCTCTTAACTGCTCCTCTAGGAGCAAAGTGAATCCTTAACATGCAACTTTTCAAGGAATAGTATGTATAGCGTTTATTATAAGACATATTGGAAACAGTCTGATGTCTATGATGTGTCAAATGATTCTACAGTAACTGTACCTCGAAGCTCATCATTTAAAGCACACACAAAGAACAGGTGGTGAATCTTAATTCAAGGAAAGATGAGTAGTGTAACAAGTTTTTTAAACTAAGAAAAATCTATCATCTGTCTGACCATACGGTGTTGTGGTATTTGAAAACTGGGTAAATCAAGCACCATTTTTAAAGCTGTAAAGAGATGTGCGATTACAAACTTGAGTGTAAGACATGGATTAACACGCAACTGGATAGCGTGTTGGGGAGAAGACTGGTTTGTAATGCAATGCCAATTCCTGCTTAGTTCTCCCCACAACACAGGTTAGAGACAGTCGCAGAACTATTTGAGGCTCTGTTTTCGTATCTCTTAAAGTTAATAATATGTACCCCCATGAATTTGTTATAATGAAATAGTAAGCAGCTGAATGTAGAAGTATGTATACTGGAACTTGATCAGAGAAGATACTACAAAACCATTCTATCATATTTCTTCTATTTCTTTTTCTTTTTTCCTATTTTAGTTACCTTTTCAACTTTTTCTATTTCTCCTTTATCTTCAACTTTATTCAAGGATTTGGAAAATTTCTGGAGAGTTTATAAAATGACCATTGGTGAGTTTAGTGTTATAGTATAAGTTGTGAAAATTGACTTTTTAATAGACATTTAGGGATATTAAAATAGCTTTATAAACATATAAAACTTAAAAAGCCTGATTTATTAAAAAGAGAAACAATTTAAAAACAAGTACTGATCTCAGAGAATTGTTTGATTCTAAGGTAAGAATAGAGGTTTTTCTAGGTATTGTTCATGATGCCATTGTTTAATGATAGAGACATGTTTATAAAATTGTATGAAGAAGTTTGGAGGTAATATCTTTGGTCAAATCTGGTGCAATCAGAGTAGTAAATAATCATATCAACAAATTAGAATTCCTGAAATAAATTATAAAACCAAGAATTCACATGGGTATATATTAGTAAATAATAAGGGATAAGAAAAAGCACTTAACCAGTAGAATGCCAGTTAATTAATACAGAAGAAATAGTGCGATTAGAAAATTGCTATTTGGTAGTATAATGCCAATGGTAGTACTAATGTAGTAAATAAATTTATACGGCAATTAAAACTCCAAAACTAGTTGGTAAATGTTTAATAGGCTATTCACATTCCTCATAAAAGACTTACTGATGGTGGAGAGATTGGATGCTTAAAAGAAATCCCACACTAGCTCAGAACTGAGAGATAGATAGTATTTATTTAGGGGGGAAAACTTAAAAATCAGGATTCTCTGCTTGAACGGTGGATGGAGATGGGATCCAAAACAATCTGAACGAGCAAAAGGGAACCAGGGGGGAGGAGAGAAGAGGCAGACTCCTCAGTGGCATCCAGGTATATAGTGTAAGAGGCCACGCCCCAGTAGGCAGGTAGTTGCTAGCTATACACCTTCCTGCAGCACCTCCCCCTTTTGTTTAAATAAGAGAGTTCTAAACCTAATACAAAATTATATACAATAAGAACAAATATCCTATTCTAACTAGCTTAAGTCTTGTATAATAAATAACTTGGCCAAGTATGAGAGGAAAGTAACTACACTTATCTAGTCTTCAAACCCATCAAAGATCGGTATAGGGAAATAATGTTACCTGAGTAAGTAGGAAGTGCAATCAAACAACTTCCAAAACATGCAACAAATCACAGATACAGCTGGCTACCTGGACAATCACCCAAAGTCACATTTGCAACATTGAAGCAACCAACTTTGGCTAAGGCCTAGAATAACTGACAGACTATTTTCAAAGGCAAGAAACTTTTTAAAACTATCTTACCCTGTCTTGGCAGGATTTGACAGTCCTGTTTTATCCATTTCCAGATACCATGTATCTTGTCAGTGGTTGAGGCATGGGCATTTCTTTGCCCAAAGGCCAGTTCTGCCAAGAAGAAAACAAGCTCCAGGTGGAGTGTCTCCGGGGCTCAACATTCTCTCCGGAAAAGATCAGTGCTGCCAGGAGCAATTGTGTCTCACTTAAACAGAACTCTAAGTTATTTAAATGCCATTTTCTACAGCTCTTTGAAGTGGTTGAAGATTATCTATCTATGCAGAATATAATCTCTACGTATCTAAAGAACCTGATTAGTCTAACTATAAGTATGACATAGATGATTATTGATCTATAATTCTTAATACCTATATAACTTAAAGACTAAGACAATAAACAACTGTGCAATAAATGAGGATAATGACCTCCAAATGTAAACAATTTATGAATATCTTGATCAGAGGTAGAAATGTACACTGCAATATGGTAAATATATATATCAATATATAAAAAATGTTTTAAACAGAGGTAGAAGTATGCATGCATACAATATTCAATATAATTTAACTTTGTATCAATATACAAGAATCTATACCAATGTAATTGTCTATATAAATAATAACTCACAAATACCAATATATTATCTAATCCAATTCCCCCCCTTTTTTTGAGAGAGATCCCTGAGTCTATAAAATTCCTCCCCCAACCCTCAACCATATACCAATTATAATCAACTCCTAAGTGATGTCCCTAACCCTGAGGACAAACTTTGTTGGGAAGGGGATGTCATCTTTTAGAATTACTTCTAACTGTCATGGGGGTAACATTCTTTTTACCGGATCCTGTGAAAGTAAAATGGTGGTTAAGTTTCAAGATTAATGTCTGGTATGATTGCAAATAGTCTCTGAGTATTTTGTGGAGGTCTGGCCAAAACATTGTAAAAACGTGCACCATTTCAGGTGACCAAGTTGGAACCATCTTGTGCAGCTGGTACCCAAAATAGGTCTTGTAGTAGTGCTATCAGCATCACGATATCTTATCAACCAGGTAGAGTTGCTGTTGTGGGGCCCCATCTTCTTCCTGGAAACTTCAAAGATTATTGCAGGAAAATTCATTGTTTATTGTGGAAAACTTAAACATTATTTATATAGACATATACAAATATATATATTCAATGAAAGGTATGATAAAGACAAAAATAGACATGAAGAAAGGTAAAGATTTATTTTAAATTCTTTTTTCTTTTTGTCCCATATCATGGCTCCTGACATGAGACATAAACTCTGGGCTTTTCTCTTAACAACAGGTTTGGAATTAGAGAGGGACCGAGCCAGTGTCCAACTCCAAAACCAGCTCTATATATTTATAAATATAAATACACACACACACACACACACACACACATATATATAAATACGCATATGTAAACGTATATTTTCAACATTTATGTTTATGGAACATATTTGGTTTTTTTGATGATCCTTATTGGGTAGTTATTATTCCAACTGTCAGTATTTAACATCCAGGGCCCCTTGAATTTTTTGAAGATGAGTGTTTTTATGCAAAGACATGAACAGAACCCTGCCCCCACCCTATATGCGTTTTTTATCACCTGTATGGTTATCATCATTGTGGATGAGCTGTCATTTCTCCTTTTTAAACCGAACCTTTATTAAATTTGATGTATCCATAATTTTTTTTTCTCCTGTGGAAACAAGAGCAAAACCCCTTCCACAATGCAACACATCTCCTGGCTTCAATTGCAAGTTCAGCACATCCTTGAAATAAACCGGTTAATTTAATTTAGCAGACTTTTTCATTATTCAATGTTTTTTTGCTGCTGTTGTCCCTTTCTCATTAGCATTAAGAAAACTCAAGGTTAATAAAGCATTATGTAATCTATTTTGGGGGGCACTTTTTGTTTGTTTAACATATCCTTTATAGCTTTATTTGATCTTCCTATAACTGCTTGACCTGTAGGATTGTGTGGTATTCCTGTAATATGCTTAATATTATAATAAGCAAAAAACTGTTTCATTTTCCTAGAGACATAAGCTGGACCATTATCAGTCTTTATTTGTGCAGGTATACCCATGATGGCCATAACCTGTAATAAATGTGTGATTACTGAATCATCTTTTTCTGAGCTTAAAGCAGTTGCCCACTGAAAGCCTGAATAAGTGTCAATGTCTCTCCTAATTTGTGCCTTTTGTGTCCTAATTTTTTGTAAACCTATTTTATAACCTAGATAATTGACAGAATATCCTCTCTGTATTTTTTTAGGAGCAATCTGCAATCCCCATTTAGGTAAAACTGTCTTTACTTCTTCAAACATTCTAAATATCTATGTTTGAATCAGATAGCAAAATGTCATCCATGTAATGGTAAATTATAGACTTAGAAAATTGCTTACGTATTATTTCCAGTGACTGACTTACAAAGTATTGGCACAATGTGGGACTATTGAGGAGAAAGTAGGAGCAAAGGGTGAATGATGGAATATAAGGAGGGACAGTAATACTAAAGGCCTTTTGAAAAAGCATATTGAAACAGGCAATGGTTGAAGCTACCTAAAAACTACAGACAGCAAAGGAATCTAAATGAAATCACCAAAGAAATGATGAGACAATGTTCCAGATAGACATGCCATCAAGCAAATCTTCCAGCGGGAGGAATGTGTTACATTGTGTTTATTCCTTGACCAAAGGGGCCTCATGGAAGCCTTCAAACATCATAGGCTATTGCCAAAGTTATTAGTTACTCTCCATATACCTGATGATAAAGCCTTATTGCTGAAGACAACTCTTATGCATGTCACAATACACAGAGAAGTTGAGCTAGTGCCTAACTACAAGTTTCATCCCTACTAGCTAGCATTCATGGTATTTGTAAGGCACTCTTTGTGCTGTGATAGGAGATAGTCATCAGTATCTCCCCGTTACAAACCCTGTGATCCACAACAGTGATCTGCCTGCAACATAAACTGGTGTAATAATGGCACAATTGTTATGGGAGTGTCCAACCATTTTCTGATTGTATCTAAGGCACTCTGTGAGATGTTAACCATACCTTTCACTTCTAAAGGGGCAAAGAACCCGAAACAAGATAGTTCATGGGCCTAGAAGAAAAAAATATTCTTTTGTTAAAGAAACATGGTTACTAATGGTATACTGTTATACCCATAGTTCATTGCCTTGCTTAGTCTTCATCAGAGAAGATTCTTCTTGAGGTAGATAAGAATTAACACAGAAACCCACAACTAGACAACATGCAGAGAGTAAGGGACTTTGAACAGAATTTGATTTCAGCCTCCATTCCTATGATTAGCTTACTTATCATACTCAAGCTTTTTTCTCTGTGTAAATAGAGAAATGATAATTTTTAATATTCTAATGTCATTAAAAAGATGAAACAAAATTAATCTTATTAGGTACTTAGCAGTGTGTCTGAACTCCATTGCTCATTTAGAAATTGCAGCTATTGTTGGTATTGCCATATTATAGACATAAAGCAAGTTTGGCATTTACTTTTACTTTGGAGACTTTTTAAAAAACGTATATCCCCAAATACTCAGTCCTTACATAAGTACTAACTTGGTCTTCCTGCAAGTTGATACATTTTTTTCTTAATTATGAGTATGTGTCTATGTTCTTTGGGGAGAGAAAATCTTTTTTTTTCCTGATCTGTGTGACCTCCGTGCCTGACACAGAGTTAATATAGGTGGTCTGCAACTGTGCTTCTCTAAATGGTGGTATTGGAGAGCACTGGTCTAACAGAGAAGAGAGTCTTATCAATTCGAGGAGACAAGAAAGTGCTATGTTACTTACACCTGTAAGGTCTACAACTGTGACTGAATTTGAAACCTTAGATTCATTAGGTTAACCAACCATAGTACATAGGCTTTGAGGAAAGGAGAGACACAAATCAATGAGGTAAAGGAAGCAAATAAATATGTATGATTTCAGCTGGGCAGTGATGGCACACATCATTAATCCCAGCACTTGGGAGGCAGAGGTAGGTAAATCTCAATGAGTTCGAGGCCAGCCTGGTCTACAAAATGAGTTCCAGGATGGCCAGAACTGTTACACAAAAGAAAACTTATCTCGAAAATACCAAAAAAAAAAAAAAAAGTATGATTTCAAGTCTTTTAATGTGGAAGTGTGGGCTTGGGAAAAACTATTCAGTATGATTAGTCAAGCTATCATGATCAGTTAAAATTTAAGGCAAATGAGAACAAAAGATGCTTATCTACTGCCCACGAGAAATGCTAATTCCCTAGTTTTTTTAACCAACATGAAAATAACTCTGCCATGTTATAGGGTAGTTTTGCAAAGCAGACAGATGGGCCCATTATAAAATCATTTATTTAGGATGCTGCCTTGCTTAAGCCAAGGTACCCATTTGGACACTAATATAGCCGGAGGTTTTTAATTTTCCTTTCTTTTCATCTTTAATTGCCATGCTTTTCGTTTTTCCTTCATCCATTAATATATCACCCAGTGATGACACTTGAAGGCTTTTTTTTGTTACTAATAGATTTGTGTAGGGGAATGATTTTTTTTCCCACTTAGATTCTTTGAAACTTTTTCAATATTTGCTCAAGAGTTAAACTTCACTCTTAATGCCTCTTTTCATTTAAAAACCTATCCACTGAAAACATCACCCACAATAATTATCTTGTGGTCTTTTTTGTCATTCAATTCGAAGAAAGACTAAAAATGGTCAAATGTCTGTGTGTCTAAATATGGAAAATGCCTCTACAAATAAATACTAGCTTCATTTTTACTTGACATATTTACATAGCTGCCTAAAATTGTTTTGCTTCTCTTTTCAAAAATATAGAGTCTTTGGTGAGATATTTGTAAGGACATTTACAAATTACCAAATGCCATAGATCTTTGAGTACCTTTGTTGTATGCTGCTTCTTGAGCATGCAAAACATATTATATAGACATGTGAAAGAATGTGGCTAAAACAAAAGGTATTTTAGGGTTTATTTTTAAAAAGATTGAAGTCAGAAGATTAAAGTATAATTGAACAACATTAAAGATGTTCAAGCCATTTTAAACGAACAGAAATTAGTAGAAATAATTGACAGAAACAATGCATGCAAGGTTGGAGCAATGGCTCAGTAGTTAAGAGCATTAGCTACTTTTGAAAATGACCTGGGTCCAGTCTCTAGTACTCATGTGGCAACTCACAAAAACTTGTGGCCACAGTTCTAGGCAATCTTATGTCCTCTTCTAAAATTTGTGAGAACCAGGTATGCACCAAGATGAACAGGCATACATGCAGGCAAAATGCTCATACAGAAAAGAAATAACATATGAATCTATAAAACAGAAGAAAATATGCATCTTTGGTTTCGTTGGACATTTGACACATGGAAATAATCATTAATTTAGGATCTACAGTTCTTGAGCATAATCCAAATTTCTTCTCCAGAGACTAAAATAAACATTAACTTATTCTATTTACTTCAAGAGACTCTGAAATGTACTGTTGAAGAATTTTGCAAACTATCAGTAATATTCTGCATAAGTTTATCTTGTCACAGAATGCACAACTATAATATATGATTGGTTGATTTATTGACTATTTTTTGTTTGTTTATGATTAGTTTTTGACAGGGTTTTATATAGCCTGGAATGACCTCAGAGTCACGATGTATCTAAGGCTGGCCTTGAATTCCTTTTCCTCTTGTTCCTATTTTGCAAATGCTAGGATTATAGGCCTCTGCCAGCAGGCCTAAATGTTTACCATGTTTTGAATGAAATAAGAATAAATAACCACTCAGAAATCTTTTCATAAAAATCAGTGTATGGATTGGTCAGGAAGACACAAAAACCATAATTTAATTGACAATATAGTTGTGTTTCCTAGGCTGCATTATGAGCTCAAAAGACAGTATGATACCTCCAATATCTTGCATCTAGACCTAATTTGAAAGTATTCATGACTCACCAAAGAGTGGACTTTAGGGCTGTGGAGGAACTTAAGCTGACTCTCTATTCCCTAGTATACCTTGTTAGCAAGAATTAGGTTGAATGTAAGTATGGAAATTGAATCAAATTTATTTTGTAAAGTAATTCACATTTATATGTACTTTTAAAAGGCTGACCAGAAGTTCAACTTCCTTTCTATCTTATTTGAAGTTGACTTGAGGAAGTAATGGCAGCATAAAGACTACCCTATGATGCTGAAGAAAGAAGACTACTGTAATTTGGCAAAGTAAATAGAAACTGAAGACCTAATAGAGGAGTATTTCAGATAGTATATTTGAGCCTTGAGATATTTTTGTGAGTAGATTAATATAAAATTGAACAAATCAATATGTTAAAAGGTTTATAGAAGTATGGTAGCTCCCTAAAATGGCACTTCCTTTGTTTTACAGAGAAGACATTTCATTTGATAAATGTCTACCAAAATTACCACTCTGGCATTTCCCTTAAATGTAAATTTTGTAGCTCAAAATTTAGTTTGTATATCATATGGAAAAGAACATGCAGGATTAAAACACAGATAGGCAAGGTTACATTAAGGTATACAGGTAGGTAAAGCTACATTAAGTTGTAGGGTATAGGTTTTTGTTCATAACAAATTATTTTTAATACAAGGAAAAACTTTTGGATATAAAACAAGATTATTTTGAAAATAACTTTTCATTAGAACATGAGGTTGTTGACTAACTTACTTGCTCTTAAAGCACTATTGTGATTGCCTTTGAGCCTTGAAGCACTATATGTGGGCCAAAGAGATAAAGGGAGCCTGGAAAAGCCAGTTCTATTCAAGCATTTCCAAATGCCGAACCACAGAGAATACCTAGGTGAGTGAGCATATGTTACATTTCTGCCCTTCTGGCAGACACATGTATGGAGCAGCTGAGGCTCTTGCCAGAAATCTTTGCATCGCCTCTCTTCCTGCTCTGATTCCTTGTTCACAAAGCACCCTGAGTATAGTGATTTTTGTTCCTTTATTGCATAACAAAATGGGAAAAATGCATTTGCCTATGACCCCACTCAAGTGTCTACTAGTATAGGAGGTCCTCGACAGTGCTATTTCACATTGCAATCTAATATATTAATGCTTCAGTCTATATATTATAGCCTTACTGCTGTAACATTGTCAGAAAGCTTTAACTAAAGTTCTAGTTGAAGGATTTTATATAATATTTCAGCATCTGTATGCTGAAGAGCCTTTCTATAAATAATTGTTGAATATGGATTTGTATTTGAATATGTACACATAAATACGTATACATATATATGATCCCCCATCTCTCTTCCCTCTTGCCTTAGTCATTTATAGATAAACAGTGAGTTATTTGATCATTTTTTTAAAAAATTTTTCTCCATCATACACAAAAAATAGAAAAGAACTACTTCTCTCTCAGCTAAGCAAACTCATCATTACAAATGATAAGTTTTAAATGACTTACTTTTAAATCACTCTTGACCTGTTGCATTACAATAGGTTGAAAACGCCATGGCCTGATCCCTTCTGTTTTTTTCTCTGCACGGCATGTATATAGAGCTGGCAGGCACTCAGTGTCCTTGATTAGATGCTTGCTAATCAGGAGAGGAGGACATTTCAACTGTGCTCTCCAGTGACAGTAAGATTTGTGTTCAAGAAGAACTTATATTTTTTACCTACCTCTGTGCTTTCAGTGATCACATCTAAGCTATTTTCCAATTGTTGTTGCTGTCTGCTGCCTATACCAAATGGATACTAATGATGTTTATAAAACCTCCCTGGCCAACTAAGTTGTTAGTCTGTTAAGGTCATTTTTTACTGGAAATGTTTTCTTCTTTCAGGTTTATGTTTCCCTTAATCTTTCCTCCTTTTTCTCTATTGAAAAGGTAACATATTTTTTTGATGTCCTAAAGCCCGAATGCTTTGAAAAGTTGCTATTAAATGTGGTCATTGTAGGTATGGATGAGTACAATGGCAGCAAGGTCATCACCAAGGATTCTGAGAAACATCTTTTTAAAAGAATGGCTTGCCTGTAACTAAAAGAAAACAATACAAAATGTACTCACTTAATGACCTCAAGGACAGATTTATCCAACATTTCCAACGTGATTAAGTGAATCCTTTTATAACACAAACCATTGCATGACTTGATATTGACCATTTGGTGACTCTCACAAATTTGAACAATGAATACTTTTTGTATACACAACCTCTGTGTCCACTTCTGATCGAAGTGTACATCTTTGGGAATTATTATCTTCGATGTAGAAGGGTATCTTGCTGCTGTGGAGAATGTAGTCACTGGGACTCTAGCCAAGTACATGCTAGAAAGTCTCAATTGTTGATTGATGGCAAGTACATCAGCTTGTTTAAAATACCATGGGGGTCACCAGGCATTTCATTTCCTAATTGTGAACAATTATTTGCATTTAATTTAGATCTTGTCTTGCTGACTGGAAGTCAGATGGCAATACCGACGAGCCAGAGGAAGTAATTACATAATCTCCAATATTTTTCCATCAGTGAATTTACTTGGATGAGTTTAAATGGTGACATAAGGAAAGTGCTTGATAGTGTTAACTACAGGGAGGAAAAGGAAAAGGAGTTGATCATAAAATTAGTCAACCGCATTTTCCAACTCAGCTGAACTTTGGTTAGCTCACCATTTTTAAAACAACATTAATAAAAGCAACACTGTATCCTTGAACTTTTACTTTTCAGTAAGAATTAGTTCAAATCTCACTAGGGTTTGGTAATATGTGTGAAATTGTTTCTGCTACATAATCAATGTTCTTATTTAGTTAATTAGTTCTTATTTAGCTAATTTCAGTATGCTGAAAGATATAAAAATGATAATACCTTTTATGAAGCTTGTTGTAAGGCTAAAATGAGAAAATGTATATAATTACCTAAGTTACTGCCAATGGCTAGCTTTCTTTACTCGAAATTCTTTTGTTTGTTACTCATAGTATCAATTTAGTTCTAGAAAAATCTAAGCCAAGAAATTTATAAGATAGAACATTTTACAAACAAAATCCTTTCACTGAAAATCCGGTGAGAAGGAGGAAAGATTTCTTACCTCTTAGTTTTTAACTGTGAAATATAAGAACACAGGACTTATTTTATTATTGAATTATGGTTCTCTATTTTTGAGTTCTTTAACTTGCTTTACAAAACTTGCTGATAAAAAATGTAAGCATTTATTCAACCTACTATGCAATGCCAACTCCCCAAAACCAACTTGAGAAATTGCAGGAAACAGGAATGAGAAGAAAAGAAGAAAACTAATAATTTGTATATGCTAACTATTTGTTTAGAAAGAAAACAAGCTGGGTAGTGGTATCTCATGCCTTTAATCCCAGCACTCAGGAGATAGAGGCAGGCAGCACACTGTGAGTTCAAGGCCAGTCTGGTCTACAAAGTGAGTTCCAGGACAGCCAGGGTTGTTACACAGTGAAATCCTGTCTCGAAAAACATAAATAGAAAGAGAGAGAGAGAGAGAGAGAGAGAGAGAGAGAGAGAGAGAGAGAGAGAGAGAGATTTAGAACTCAATCCATGTGCAGACTTTGGAATTGACTGTTAGACGTTTACCATACCATCCCTTCATTATTAACTCTCCCATGTATGCACTACAGTGAACCATTAGAGGAAGGGAAAGAGTATGAGATGAAGAGTTAGGAAAACAGTAAATAAGGTTGTTAAAGTCAGTTTATCAGAGGAGATACTCAAGAATCCATACCCCTCCTTCCTTCTTATGTCGCCTGCTGGCTGGTGGCCTCCTTACTAGTGTTCTGAGAGGATGGAAGTATACTGTCTTGCATCTCAGCATGGTGTGAGCAGCAGTACAGCAGTTGACCAGGCCTTCCAAGCTGCACTTCAAAATTTCCAGGCACAAAGCAACTGAGATTAAAAGGACTTTTCCTTTTAGCTCTTATCTCCCTTTTCTCTCTGCTGAGAAGGAACATCAGCCCGATACCATAGGTATATTATCTCATATTAATTCCTTATTTCTTAAGTGGTTTATCTGGGGGTGGATTCTTCCATGCAAACTCTTTTGATTACAGTAGGCAAGAATGGAATGATTCTGAAAATGTACTTTGGCTATTGGTGTGTATGTCTCTCTGTGTGTAAGTAAGAATATCCTTTAAATATATCAAGACTGGAAAAATTGCAAATTATTTCAGATTATCAACTATTTTAAAATATTTATCTTTTGCTTTAGTAATAAAAAATTTCTGACTTTTCTTAAGTTTTTTGTTACAAAATGTTACTAGTTACACATATGATATTTCTCCATAAATACTGTAATTGATAGCATGAATAAAGATTTTATTACCATATATTAATTGTGCATAATAGTGGATTTCATAGTGACATTTTCATTCGTGTAAAAGATGTATTTTGATCATACCTGTCCCACATTACCTTCTTCTTTCATATTTTATCTTTTTTTTGTAAATTCATTTTTATTGAGCTCTACATTTTTCTCTGCTCCCCTCCCTACCTCTCCCCTCCCCTTCAACTCTTCCCCAAGGTCCCCATGCTCCCAATTTACTCAGGAGATCTTGTCTTTTTGTACTTCCCATGTAGATTAGATCTATGTATGTCTCTCTTGGGGTCCTCATTGTTGTCTAGGTTCTCTGGGATTGTGATTTGTGGGCTGCTTTTCTTTGTTTCATGTTTAAAAACCACTGATGAGTGAGTACATGTGATAATTGTCTTTCTGTGTTTGGGTTACCTCATTCAAAATGATGTTTTCTAGCTCCATCCATTTGCCTGCAAAATTCAAGATGTTATTTTTTTCTGTGTAGTACTCCATTGTGTAAATGTACCACATTTTCCTTATCCATTCTTATGTCGAGGGGCATTTAGGTTATTTCCAGGTTCTGGCTATGACAAACAATGCTGCTATGAACATAGTTGAGCACATGTCCTTGTGGCACAATTGAGCATCCTTTGGATATATACCCAAAAGTGGTATTACTGGGTTTTAAGGAAGGTTGTTTCCTAATTTTCTGAAAAGTTGCCACACTGACATCCAAAGGGGCCATACAACATACCCAAATTTATGGGATCCACATTACCTTCTTACACCCTCCACTCTTGCTAGTTGGTCCCCTTCTTCATATTTACTATCGCTTCTAATTTTACATCTGTTTTCATGCTTAGTAGTGATCTAAAGAGTTTCTTTAGGATTGATTACAAGATCATGGGTAGGAGTTTATTTACAAATATATAAGCAACTTACCAGTGATTTCATCACACAATAAAATGTTTCTCAGTCATCTATTAACTTCATGAGCCCCACACATTCCAAGGTACATGTGGATAGTCCCAATTTGTGATGGTCTTTCTCCCTTAAAAATTTCTTGGGCTGAACAAGAGCAATTAAGAGTGCATCCACTGCTCTTTTAGAGGACCCTATTACTACTCTTCACAGCATATCAAGAGCTCAAAACTGCCTATAACTCCAGCCCCAGGATATCAGATGCAACTGGCCTTTTCAGGCATGTACACTCATGTGCATAAATGCACACACACACACACACACACACACACACACACACAATTGTAGACAGATACTATGCTTTTGTTTCTCGGGTGCCCAAACCCAAATAATCACATAGAACCTATGTTAATTACAACACTTTGTGGCCAATGGTTTAGGTATATTCCTAGTTAGCTCTTACATCTTCAATTATCCCATTTCTATTAACCTATGTATCATCACAAGGCCATGGCTTACTGGCAATGTTTTGGCATCTTTCTCTTTCAGCAGCTACCTGGCATCTCTTTGACTCTACCTACTCTCTCTGTCTATGTTTGGATTTCCTGTCTGGCTTTACAGTGCTAAGCCATTGAACAAAACAGCTTTATTCATCAACAAATAAAAGCAACACATATACAGAAAGACATCACATATCATCTCCCATTTTCTGTCTAATTAAAAAGGAAGGTTTTAACTTTAACATAGTAAAATTACATATACAAAACAGTTATTAAGCAAGGATTATAGTTACGATATTTAGACAATTTAAATTTGGCAAATTAAGGAAAATACTCTATCATCTATTCTATCTTTGTGAATCTAAAGTCTTATATCTAATTTATCTTTTATCTTAACTAAGGAAAACTATAATCAAAAATATCTAGTCTTTAAATCCATCAAAGTCCTCAGAAGGATATAAAATTAACTAAGTAAACAGGAAGTGCATTGTAAACAACTGTCAAAGCTTTAGAAATGACAGAGACATCTAGTTGCCTGGACAGTTTTACCCAAAGTTCCTTTGTAAAGTTTGGGCATCCATCTTCAGTATCTGGCAGACTTTGCCATGAAGCAGGAAATTTGAAAGACTGTTTCACCCATATTGGCAGTTTGTCAGTCATTTTCTTCTGTGTCCTGCAGAATGTCTGGCAGACTCTTTCATGAAGCAGAAACCCTGAAGGACTATTTCACCTTCTTTAGGCAACTTCAGCAGTCATATTTTCTGTGGGCCCTGCATGTCCAGTTTATACAACATACCATCAAGCAGTCCAGGTAAGATCAATTCCTTGCCCCAATGGCTAGAAAACTTCATAAGGAGCCTCTTCGATACCCATCACCATCTTGAAACAGATTGGTGATACCAGAAGCAGATGTGTCTCACTGTCAAGAAAAGTTTAAGTTCTTAAAACATTTTAAATGACATATTCCATAGGTCTTTGAAGAGTTGAAGATTATCTATTTAAGTGAAATATATCTCTGTATATCTAGAAACCTAACTAGCATGACTACAAGTTTGACTATTATAGATGACTATCTATTAATCCATAATTTTAATTATTAATTGCATTTTAAGTGAGCTGTATAAATGTAATACCTTAAAATGTAAGAGTATAAATATACATAGAACAAAATTGACCTCAAATTTGTATCAATAAACCAAATTCCATACAAATATAATATATTTATTTCTATATCATATCCTCCACTTTTTTTTAAGAAAGACCTTGACCATGACCATTAACCATTAATAATCAACCCCCTTTAGATGAAAACAAACATTTATAAACAGTATTTGGGAATTTTGGTCTAGTTTTATAGACTATTTCCTACTGATTGGGGGCACTGTTAATCAGGTCTCATGGAATATCCTGTGTAGCTAGTCCATCTCAGCCAGCAGTTCTGAAGCTGTCATGGATTTTGGAGCATCTGAGCCATTGCTTCAGGGGGTCTTGTTTGATCAAATCATATTAGCCAGTAAGGAATCCACAGCTTTCTTTCCTCTGTGGAAACAAAAGCAGAACCTCTTTTCCAAAGCAACATACCCTTAGACTCAAATTTTGAAGGCAAGATACCTTTAAAATATATTTGTTGGTTTAGCTTAGCAGCCATACAATGAAATGTCTCTCTGAAGTTAGCTCACTCACAGTCAAAACTTTCAAAGAAAACACAATAATACACATAATCCAGAGTCTTTGTGTATTTTCCATCTTTACATGGCTTATTTTTTTACTCTATTTCTCTTATTTTTATTTTTTGGTTATTTTTTTGAGACATGGTTTCTCTGTGTATCTTGGAATTTCCTGGATCTCACTCTGTAGACCAGGTTGTTTTTGAAGTCACAGAGATCTGTCTGCCTCTACCGACCAAGTGCTGGGATTAAAGGCATGCACAACCATGCCTGGCACTTTTCTATTTCTTCTTTTAAGGACTTTATTCTGTTCTTTTCTCTACCAAGCCTACATATATTTTTTAATACACTGTAAACCATTTAGAGGTGTTTTTTTTTCCTGTCTGAATCAGTCTTTGCTGTATATCTCTTTTTCTAAGCACATCAGTCTTTAGTCTGCTAGACAGCATGGCTGGGGTTAAAGCTGCAACTTTGGTGACTGACTCTGCCATATTCCTTAGCTTTCTGAGAGTCTAGTTTCATGGCAGAGGTACTGGTGAGAGCCATGTTTGCCACCACCAAGAAGCCTGATCATAAACACCGTTTAAGTGTTTGGTGGCAGAGCCTCTTAAAAGACCTGCAAGGTTTTTGTCACTAATGCTGAGTCAGGAAGCCTCTCTTAAAAAGGAGCCAAGGCTCAGCTTGCTTCTAACAAACAGAGCACATCCAAGACAATGCTGCTTCCACGCAGCCATGCTTGACTTTGTTCTTTTCTATCTAGAATCCTTTTTCTCTTTTAAAGCCTTTTCAGTCTTAATGTGGAAATTTTTGCCAGATATTTGGGTGCTATTTTTAGACAGAGACTGTACTTTTGTTTCCTGGCTGCCTAGACACAAAAACTGTTAATTAAAACACTATGTGGTCAATGGCTCAGGCACATTCCTAGCTAATTTTTACATTTTAAATTAACCAACTTCTACTAATCTATGTATCACCACAAGGCTGTGGTTTACCAGTAATGTTCTGGCATCTTTCTCCTTTGCCAGCTACATGGCGTCTCTTTGACTCTGCCTACTCTCTCTCACTACCTATGTTCTGATTTCCTGCCTGGCTTTACTTTGCTAAGTCATTGGCTGAAATAGCTTTATTCATCAACAAATAAAAGCAACACATATACAGAAGGACATCCCACATTACACAATTGAATGTTTATTTTCCAAAAGTTCATTCATCATTTATTTCTCCCATTCCAGTTGTGATTACTTGCCCTACTATCAATTATGGTTTCCATTGCCTTTTAATATTTCATTTTACCCTTTCTCTTATGCTTCTTACTTTCATTGTATTTTAGTATTCTAAAAGTCTCTTTTTATCCATACATAGCATATAGACCTAGATGTCTTTAGTATATGAAGAGTAGTTTTAATTTAAAAAATTCACACTCAGAGAACATCATAAAATTACCACACTTCCAAACTAAAAGGAGAGAACATTCACATTTCAGAATCTTAGAATACTTATCTAAATCTCTCCAGTTTTTGAGATTAATCAATACCTAATAAACATGCATCTGCAAATTATATTAAGTGACAATCACACATCAGTTTCCACATAATTTAGAATAATCAAATAGCCATAATGACCTGCCATATACACTTCTAGATATTTCCAGTACTCATGTATAAAATGCTAGTGGATTTTGAAACCCAACCCAGACAAAAACAATTCAATACATCTTTGGACTGCCAGCTGCTTTGATTGATTTCAAACACAGTTTGATAGATATCACAGTTTGTCCTTTGCCATTTTTTTATTTTTAATCTGTTCTCTCTTCAGAGTTTATCCTGCAACTGACAATAATGAGGTATCCATGGGCAAATAGTCACAGTGTGGGTGTTTTCCATACTACATGACCCCAGTAAGCCCTCTCTCTCTTTGTGGTAGAGTGCAAGCACCAAAATTGTGGCAAACTACAGAGGGAAACACTCAAGGCTTTTCAGTAACCATCTCCTGTTGGACTTACATTTTACTAACTTGACTTAGTCCTGGAAGTTCAACAGCTAAGCAATATTGTTTGTAGCAAGCAACTTTGCTAAAGAAGGGCCAGAGTTCTAGCCATTGCTAGTAAACTCTTTTGCTCTCGAATCTCTATTAGTATCTTGTCATGATTAGACTTCAGGTTCCTCATAAACAGTGTTGATGACTGAGATAAAATCATTAGAGTCTGGCTAGAAGCATTGTGGCTACTTTTAACAGGTTTAGCACATTACCAGGAAAATTGGCATTGTGACAGGTAGGCCATTGCTATCTACAAAATGGATGCTTGAGAACAGTACAACTGAGTTTAAGAATAATCACACAGACTCCATGAACCATAGGTTACTCTCACAAGGGAACCCTACATACAGTAAGGATTCTCCACGATCATCTGAGCAGCACCACACAATCTGGAGACTACAATTCAGAGCAGAGTTGTCTAGTGAGGACTTCAGTAAAAACAACTCATATTGGGTTAAGTAAATTCACAATTATGTATTTGGTTGTACTCATAGCTAATCTAGGCTATGCCTGTAGCTACTGGTAGCCCATGGGCGACAAGTCACACATATCTGAATTAGTTCATAATTACTATACTTGCTACACTTCCAGAGTTTTTAATGTCATATTCTCTTTTAATTTCACATATGCACCCACATGTATGTGCAAACTCTCTCTCTCCCTCTCTCTCTCTCTCTTACACACCCACACACCCACCACTACTTCTGGTATTCTACTAAAATCGAATTAACAATAAAGAAAAAAATCAGACCTAATATTCTCCAGCTCTAGCCATGTGTTCTATATTTGTTGATGTTTATAATTATTGAATTAGACAACAAGATCATACTTTTGTGACAAATAATTCTAAAATCTGTCAGTTGGATAATCAACTCTTCTTTTTCTATGGTTCTGAGGATCAAAACTAGAGCCTCATGTATGATCCACAAGCATGCTTCTTATTGAGCTATACTTCAATACTAATGGCTCTTTCTTGTTAGATTTTTTAAGGCAACTGTGGGATGTAGGCTTTATTCACCTTATGTCCTCATAAGAGAGAAAAAATAGCATGGACTTTTGTGGTAGATCATGTATACTGAGGCCTCAGATATGGATATGCTACAAGCACTAACTTTGTAACAATAAATCACATAACATTAACTTAGTTGTGAAACCAAGATAAAAAAGTGGAACAGATGAATATTTTAGCAGACTATGGCATGATTAGGACAATAATGCTGAGAAAATAATGGACCATTAGGGAATTTCTCTTGAAGCTGAGTTAACACAATGCAAATATTAAGCTGCTTTCTCATCTAGATATCATCTGAACTTGTCTCAGAGGCCAAACTGTTTTGACTTATGTCCCTCAGAGGTAAGAAATAAATAGATCATTTTCTTCTTTATCTCTGGATTATGAATGCTTTTCAAGTAGTCTCATATTTTCTTGCTTTTGTTCCTCATTCATTAACTTGCTGATTCACTTTACTCAGAGGAAACTCTGAGGCAACATTTACTTCATATCAATTTAGTTTACTGAAATAAAGGCTTTGTAACAGGGGAAAAAGAAGATTACAGCCATACACATTAATACTGATAATGTCAATATATCCGAAACCATACATCTGAGCAAAATAGCCAAGTGGCAAGATTATACTATATGTTTCTGTGTCCAATACCTAGAACAAATAAATAATACATTATTTAAGGAAAAGCAAGTGACTTATTGAGTTTTGTGTTTCTTTAATAAATTCCACAAAGCAGCTAATTTCATAAAAACAAAAGGATGACTTGGGTGCTCAAAAGCAAGGTGCCTGCATGTGAGCAGACCTGACAAAAGCCTCACAGTCAGTAGACAATGACACAAATGCCATACAGCAATAAAGAAAGTATGTTTCAGGCTGTGGAGTCACGATTTGAGCCAAGAAACAGAGAATATGAGGTAGAATTGTACTTTTGCCACCAATAACAACCCTCTCAAAAGAGCAAACATGTTTCCTTATACGAGTGGTTCTCAAACCTCCTAAAGCTGTGGCCCTTTAATACAGTTCCTTATGTTGTGGTGACCTCCAACCATACAATTATTTTCTTTGTTACTCTATAACCACAATTCTGCTACTGTTATGAATCTTAATGTAAATATCTGTGTTTCCCGATGGTCTTAGGTGACCATTGTGAAAGGATCATTCGACCCCCAAAGGGGTCATGAACCACAAAGTGAGAACTCGTGCCTTAGAACTAATTTAAAAAGGTATGTCTGCAATGACCCAATGACCTCCTACTATGTCCCATATTTCAAAGGTTCAACTACTTTACAATAATGCTACTTTGAGGACCAATTCTGCAGTCACAATGTTAGGAATATATCCTAACCAGGCCTCTCCACTGGTGCAAAGAACTCCAATCAAACCATATTAGATCGAATCAAAAATGCCCAAATTTAATGAATGCCGTGCTCTTGGGTGGCCGGGAGCATAGCATGGGAAAGACAGAGGGAGAGCGCATGCAAAACCCAAAACCACTGTGTTCCTTTTTCTGGCATGAGCCTAAATACCCTGTGGGAGTGGTCCTGACCATCCCCAGGGAGGGGTCAATACTTGACTCATTTTGCTCAAGTATTCTTTTTGACTCAGTCTCTTTTCTGTGAGTATTTAGCAAAAACAAAGGCAAAAGTAGAGCTTTTAGGTAAAGGTAAAAGAAAAGTCATAAATTTGTCCCTTAGAACTTGGTTGTTTTACAAGATCATCTTTAGTTCGGAGGTTCCTCAATATACCATTTATAATGGCATATATTATTTTGAAGAGTCCAGGAAAAGAATATAGAAATAAAGAGTCCCTTCCAGGAATATAGAAATATAAAGTTGTAAGCCTAAACGACACATTTTGGGAGAAAAAAATAAATGAAGCTGCCAGCCACTGTTAACATTTAACAAACACTTTCTGCCTTAAGATCAGATATCCTGGCAGCCACTGAGAACAGTGGTGAACTTTTAAAAATTGTCACTTGCCTAGCTGGCCTCCCAGCTTCCCCGCTAGGCAGATCCTGCAGACAAAGGTTAGCGTCTAACTATCGCCTCCATGGGACCCTCTGCTTGTATTTCCTTAGTTTTTCACTGTCCCCCTATAGGACTCTGTTTTGTGCCTTGCATTCAGGGACAGGGAAAAGTGGCTGTGTCAACCACAGGCTTTCGCAAACATCATAAATCAACATTGTAACATCCTATAACCAAAAGTTGGAAAACTTAAAATGTAATTTGACTTTAAGCCTGACCTCAAGGTTGTAAAAGCTCTTGGACCCACTATAAGAGGAGGCCCAAAAGCAGCTTCCATTTCCACAGCTGCAGAGGCCCAATCTCTCCTGTGCTCACAGCTATAGCTGATATACTTTGTGTGCCCCATGGTGATTTTTTTCCCTTTTTCTAGAATAAACTTTGCTTCTAGTTTAATAGACTTTGGTGGTCTGTCCCCATCATTGTGCGATTCCCAGATCCAACAGATTTTATCTGAATTTTAGAAAGGCAATTACTTATCTCTCTGCTGTCTAATTTAAAATTTAATCCTAGCAAGGCAGACCCTAAGCACTCCAGCTTCATATCTAATCTTAATTCCAGTGTTACACTTAATGTGAGTGTATCATAAATCACCCCGTGCCTCAGTGACTGCCAATAGTGATGGGCATTCTGCTAGGTCATGATTCCATCAGGTCAGTACTCTAAAAGGTCCCTGGCTGTATCATTTTTCCTCTCCTGTTCTGTGGCTGGGATGAGGAAAGAGGAACAGTCTGAAGCCTTCTCTGTGTGAGCTCTTGGTGTGAGCTAATTTGGGTTTCCTCACAGCATGGGGGCTTTAGGCTGTCAGATTCCTCACCAAGTGACTAACAGCTCCAATGTGAGTGTTCCATTGAGCAAGGATGCAATAGAATTGCCTTTTATGCATTCAGCTGGTTAGGAAATTCCCTCAGGCCATATTCTACTGTTTACAATTTTGCCACAGGGCCTCCCAGATTCCAGGAGAGAACAATTAGACTCCTTTCTTGTTGGGAGAGTAGCAAAGGGAAAGGAAAGGGTTTCTTTGGAAATCATAATGTGCCAAACATGGGTCATCCGGAATGGAAACAGCTTAGTTTGTAATCAAATAGAGTAAAATGGGGTGTTATTAATAACTATACAGTGAAAGGTGAGAGTTCAGAATGTACCTGCATGTATCATGTCATGGTCACCTTGGTAAGAGAACAATTAAGCACAAGAATTGCACTGGGCATTCATTGTATATCTGAAAGTATTATTAGAAATAAATAACCTTTAGAATCTGTCTCATCAAAATCTAGGACCTTTCTCTCCAAAGGCAAAGTACCCAGACCTCAGAAATCTTATTTTTAAAAACGAGTAATCAGGATGCAAAAAATGCTTTGTAATTGCTGTGTTCTTTCTCTTATTTTAGCATGACTAGGTTACCCTTCCTTCCCACAGAGAGCAAAATATTTGAAGTTGGAAGTTGAGAATATTATCAGTGGTGCGAGTGCATGTCAGTGCGTGCGCGCGTGCGGCACACACACATACACACACACACACAGATATTTCAATGTGTCTGAACATCAGGTACTTTATGAAGATTTTTTTCTGGCTGTTCATAGTTCTCCTCTTGCTGAGACATTACCTCAGTGCTTCTCATGGTATGCTCTGTCGAACACTTTTACAGATTGGTAGTTTATTGATAGTGTGTTTTTTTTTTATAATGAAAGCAGTTTGAAACCTCCCTGAATTTCATTCATTCTCTTAGGATTCCCAGATCCTAAAATCTGGTCTGGAAAAGTCACACAATAACATAGCTAGAGTCTGAGTCTCCCAATACCTATGTTCAAAGTGTATGATAACTTCTGGAACAGAGCTTTACATTCAAGTTTTTAGCAGAAACCAGAGGCAATGGCAATGGCCTATATTGTTGTGAGGATCTCTTGGACCTTCCATGAGAAACAACTTTATATAATCTTGGGTAACAAATTGAACTATTGCACAAATATGTAGTATACCATATATAATATATATCACATATTATATGTATTTTAATTATGCTTATTAATTAATGTTTCTCTATGGCTTTTTCCAAACATTGTTAGTGTTTTAGCTCCTTCCTTTAGCATCTGTATACCTATTCTGAAGTGTAAATATTCAGAGCTATAAATCACAAATAAGGGAACAGCCAATCATTGTCCTTCTGGCTCTGTGTTACCTCATTCAGTATAACATTTTTCAGTTCCATTCACTTACCTGCCAATTTCATAATTTCATTTTCCTTACAGCTGTATGAAAGCCTCCTCCATGATCATCTCAAGCCTCCTCCATGATCATCTCTCAAAGTATTTGAAAGTGCTATGCAAGCTTCTAAGGGTAATCCTAGCCATCTGTAAAGACTATGAAGTACAACAATGACTGACCTGAAAAGATCTCCTCAATGGCGTAATAGTGGAACTCTTATCTTGCAGGTAACCAACAGATGTCTAATTGGACAGCTCAATAGGAGGGAATTAATTTCTGGTATTGTAAACATAGCCAACTGGCCATAGCCTCAACAGGTCATAGCCCTGAGAGAAGAACCTACTATTACCATATTCTTAAGCCAATATAAGTTCCCACTGTATTCTAAATAATTGTACTTACAGAAAAGGGTAGCTCTCATCCCTCATCAAAGACAGTTCTTTTGCAACAGATAGAGACTATTACAGAGACCACAAGTAGTCAAAATGCAGAGACTAAGTGCCTTTGGGTTACCCAAATTAATCAAATTGCTATATCTCAGGGATAAACCCTTAGGTATGTCATTTAATTTTAAATGACCATGTCTAAACACATGTGTTAAGAATATTTCTTAAAAGGAGCCTCTCCGCAGACACAAATAATTCCAATCAGACCAAATTAGACCAAATAAAAGATGCCCATGTTTAATGCAGTGCTCCCAGGTAACCCGAGAAAGCACGGTGAGGGAAAGAGAGCAGGAAAGACCACACAAAACCCGGAGACCATGTGCTCCTCTTCAAGACAGCAGCCTAAATAGCCTGTGGGAGTGGTCCACAGCTTGGCAGGTTTTTTTGGCCCTCACTGGGGAGGGGTCACTGTTTAATGGGCTTTCCTGGAGGTGGAGTCTGGACCAAGGCAACTCCCAGGGGAAGGAGCTTCCAAAGATGGATGTCCGGGATTGTGGCAAGGCCCCGATTTAATAGTACATTCCAGACTTTTTGTATAAGGGGTGACAAGGAGCTGAGGTGATGCTTACAACCCAAACAACATGTACATAAGATCAACATTAAATGGGCTCAGTATGTGTGTGTTTGTGTGTGTGTATGTATGTGTGTGTAATTATAGATAAAGAAGAGGTCATGAATTTGATAGAAAGTTGGATGGGACACAGAAGGAGCTTGAGTTTGGAGAGAGAGGTGTGGGAATGTTGTAAATACAGTATCAATGTGTGAAAATCTCAAATAAAATGTTTAAAATTTAAAAAGAGATACTTTAAATCTTTTTCCTGGTCTAGTTATGCATTTCTAGCATTCATTTGCCTGGAAACAGTTTTTTGTCCCTTGAAGAGTAAGAGTACCAATTAACACTTGTAGGATTACTCTTCTGTGAAATGCACTTTAGGGAACACTTCTGTAACCTAAGCCAGAATGTAAGTGTTTTCAACATTTATCAAGAAACTTGGAATGTGCAAATGCAATTATATCAACCATTTAAAGCACAGAATTGAGACAGGGGTATCTGAACTGTTTTACTAACAGTTTAATGGAAGGTTTCATAAAAGACTGTTGCTTCCTAGAGAAAGGATTTAGATTAGTTAATTTGCCTTGGGATAATTTTTAATGAATATGCTCATCAGATAAAATTTATTATTCTTATAAAAGCACTTAGCAACAAGAAGTAATGAGGGCACGGTTTAATTTCATGTGTTGCTTGATTTGGTTCTAACATACATACTGTTTGAAATATTATCGATGTTCTTGTCTGAGTGGACAGAGACTATGAGAATTAGTCAGACTTGGTGCATCTCTTGCTTAGAGAGGAGTTAAGGACTCCAAGGTTTTTGCTCCAAGAAATGGGGCAAGAATGACTCAAAGATTTAAAGCACAACTGAAAAAAACACACTGATCTTTGCCTAAGACAAAAAAAATTGAAGTCCAGTTTTGGTAGGATAGTGGGAATAATCGAAGGTCAAGCATGTGAAGTTCGAGACTCCTAGTAAACACAAAGAAACTTGATGGGTGTATGAGCCTTGGATTTAGAAGAGAAGTTGGGATTGCGTACTCTTCATTTGGGCAGGAAGTCTGGTTCTGACATTTATGGACTGTGTGGTCTATGGCAAGATGCTAAGCTACCCCACTCCTTGGCTTCCTAATCTGAGTTATTGTGAGAATTAAATGAATGAATTGCTTTAACATGTTAGGCCCCTGACTGACATACTGTAAGCAAACAATGAGTATGGATACTTTGTTAATTTTAGAATGCATACAAAGAGCATTCTTTCTGTCTGAGAGTATTTTAAATATAATGCTTAATTTCTTTTAAAATTTTGTGTTCGTTTTATTTTGTGTCTTTTGTCTGCATTATATTTGTGCACCATGTGCATGCTTGTTGGCACAATTCAGAAAGGAGTATTGGATACCCAGGAACTGAAGTTAAAAATGCCTTTGAGCTATCATGTGGGTGCTGGGAATTGAACCCAGGCCCTCTGTAAGTATACTTAATCTTGGAAGTATCTCTTCAAATCTTAACTTCTTTTAAAAAATTTTTTTAATGTTTTTTAAGATTTATTTATTCATTATGTATACAGTGTTCTGCCTGCATGTATCCCTGCCCGCCAGAAGAGAGCACCAGGTCTCATTACAGACGGTTGTGACCCATCATGCAGTTGCTGGGAATTGAACTCAGAACCTCTGGAAGAGCAGCCAGTGCTCTTAACCTCTGAGTCCTCTCTCCAGTGCTCTCAACCTTGAGCCATCTCTTAAGCCCTAAATCTTAATTTCTTAATCTTACAAATGTTACTCAGACTTCTCAGCTTGCGACTTCCACATGACCTTTGAATATTTTTTGCTTTATTTTGTTCATAAGTTGAATCAATTATTTCATCAATATGCCACATTAATTCATTCCTCTCCTTTCTTTGCTATTTCCATCATTTGACTAAAGAGGGCCCCCCAGGGGTATAATAATGCACACACTGCCACAGGCAAAACCTCAAGAGCTCTTCTCTTGTGAACTGAAATAGGAATAACACCAGTGGGGCTATGCAATCCTGGAATAAAGGGTTATATAATAAGCACTGTTTGTAAGTCATTTCCAAAAAGGAAGAAAAACAAAAATGGCCAGCAACACGAGAGATGCATTCAGCCATGTGTGTCCTTTAAGTGTATCATGATAATAATACTTAAGCAAGTTCTTAGAACTTTTCAAGTCTCATGGCTTGTTAGAAAGAGCATCAGAACACATGTAATGGTTGTCATAGGAAATAAATCAAACGATGCACAGTAACTTAGCACAATGTTTGTAAAACAGTGTATGGTATATCCTGGTTCAGCTTATATGTAGTTTTTCATTCTTTTCCAAATAGTTATTTTTTTTCCTTAAGATAGACTAGCATACTTCTCTGGGCCCTATGGTTCTCATTTTCATTCCCAACTCTAAAACTGGCCACACCCTACCAATTACTTGGAATTCACTCCTATTTCCTTTCCTGTGCCCAGAATTGAATCTTAAAATTGAATCCCACCTCTTCCAAGAAACAGGCCCCAGACTCCCTTTATAACTAATAGTGACCTCTTCTCTGAAAGTCCAAATTTTTGTTCACATAACCCATTTCATGCATATTTGATACATTATTAGGAAAGTGGTAAGCTATATAGAAAAAACAAATGATAGTGTTAAGCATCAGATCAGGCTTATAGAGACTCTACTAATTTGGACTTGACCTTGATTGCTTTGCTTTAGTCAAGTTATTTTGTTTAGTCTTCTATAAAATGATGACAGGAATTACTCCAATGTCTGAGATTGTCATAGGAACCAGATAGGACAACCTATTCACCTTGATTGTGGTTAGTGATGAATAAAATGAATTATTTCCTTTTATTTCATGTGTCTTATTCCTAACTGTATTGTAAGATTTTGAAGAGCAGAGATTATGTGTGGGAAGTACAATGGCTTTCAAACTATTTTGCAATAGTTATTATGGTAATCCATAAAAAAATCACTTGTATTATGCCCTAGTCCATTCATTATTATAAAATATAGAGTAAATTTACATATATATAACTCTGAATACATATGCATACATTCACAGAATATGAGCACATCCATATATTAAGAAGTTTCATAAAATACTCTCATTGTGTGAGATGCAATCAGTTGTATTTATTGTCTTTCATTCTATTCTCTTTTAATATTCAATTTCTAACCACAAAATTGCTTTCTAGGTCCACCAATGGGCTTGAGTATGCATTTAAAACAGTGGAACATATTGAAAAACTACATCATAGACACACATATTTGTTGAATGTGTTATATGTGACATGGACATTTTGTTCACATCTCTTCTTCCAGTATCCCTAAAGGTCTTCCTGCCAAAGAGAATCAGGCAAATGAGCTATGTGCTTCTCACTTGGTAAGTTGGACTCTGGGTCATGCTGTATTTGAGATATGTCCTTTTATATAAACCACACAGCATAAGTATGCTATGAGCTCTGACATTCCACTTACACTTCCGGCAGGTGTCATTACACATTGCCCTTTTGCTGGCATGTGCCACTGTGATAATGCATGCAGTTACATAAACCCTCTGGGTTCTAGGGTAGCACTGGACACTGTCCTTTGTGCATGCATCTGGCTTTTATTTTCTCAGATCTGTCACAAACTTTCAGCTTCTCATCCTGTTTCTATAAGAGGTTTTGCCTAGCACAGAACAACCTAACACTTCATTTTTACTGCTCTCAAATTGAGAATCAATATTCTTCAAACAATGGAGGAAACACCGAGAAAAATGATATAATGTGGGGTCTGTAAAGTCTTCTCTTGTCATTTTGGCCTATGTAAATCACTTCCTGATTCTGGTGCCTATACTCCTAGGAAACTCTGAATTTGCCTCTAGAGTTTATCTAAAACCCTAAAACCAACCTGTACTTCCCAATGGAAGCACTTCCTAAACTTTCTGCCTCAGGCTTTGCAAGCACAAAATGAAACGAACGTGTTCCAGTAATGCTCACTAATCTTTACCACACATTTTCCAGAGTTCTGCAATTCAAAAGTTAGAGCCCCTGGAAGAGATGACCCTGGCACTGCACTGAAAAATGATTGGTCTAACTGAAATTAACTAATTCTTGCTCTGCAATAGAAATGTGGAGAAAATGACTGCTCACGTCAGCTACACTCAGTGAGGTATATCAAGCCAAAAGAAACATGAGCCACAAAATATCAATGAAATTTGGGTTGTATATGCTGGATAATTTTTCTTTTCTGAGACATGGTTTCCTGTGTAGCTTTGGAGCCTGTCCTGGAACTCACTCTGTAGACCAGGCTGGCCTCAAACTCAAAGAGATCCACCTGCCTCTGTCTCCTGTGTGCTGGGATTTAAAGTATGTATCACTACCGTTTTATGTCAACTTGACAGAAGCTGAAATCATCAGAGAGGAGGGAACCTCAATTAAGAAAATGCCTCCATAAGATGGGGTAGTAGACAAGCCTGTAGGGCATTTTAATGAATGATTGATGGAGGAGGGCCCAGCCCATTGTGGGTAGGGCCACTGTGGGCTAGTGGTCATGGGTGTTATAAGAAAGGAAGCCATGAGAAGCAAGCCAGTAAGCAGCATTCGTCTACGGCCTCTGCTCTAGGTCCTGCCTCCAGGTTCCAGTCATCCTTCTTGAGTTCCTGCTCTGACTTCTTTTGATATTGAACAGTGATGTATAAGTGTAAGCTAAATAAACCTTTTCTTCCCCAAGATGTTTTGGCTTTGGTGTTTATCGCAGCAATAGAAATCCGAACTAAGACAGTGTATATTAGAAATGGGTTCACTACCACAAATAGTTTCACAAAATGTAGACTCTTAGAATAAGATGTTAATATGCATCCCAAGCTTGTATGAAAGAAGCACATTGCATCTCTCCCATGTTTCTTAATATTCATCACAGATGAGGAAAATAAGATTCAAAATAAAAATCTTTTTTTATGCAAACCCAAAGACCTAGAAAACTTTAATCAAACCCAAGTAGACGTGTTGGAAATGGAGTAACTGTGTTTTACATATGTAATTGTGCTTTGATCAACAATTGTTTTCATTTTTATATATCTTTTTTTTTTTTACTTAGCAGGTACCTACTTAGTAGGTACTCTGTTGGTATGTGCTACCTTTAAAGGGTAAATTATGAATCATTTGAAGCTCTTTGGAAAAGAATCCAATACTTGCATCATCTTATTAACATTAATGGACATTCATTTATGTGTTAATTCTTTGCATATATAGGTGGAGAAACCAACATTACAGCCCTCCTAAAAGAGTCTGTTTAATAAAGATGGCAAATATAAATGGTAAATCACAGGGAGGGATAATAACTGTTTCTATGAGGGCAAGAGAGATCTGTGGCAACACCTAGTACAGATGATGACAAAATCAAGGAGTAATTCATAGGAGGAAGGGCACTTGCCGTATTCCAATAGATGTCACACTTTACCCCTTTCCATTTCATCCACCAGTATAGTGTTTAACAAGGTGCTGTATTTTGTCCCAGTCACCTAAGTCCATTGAGCTCTACCCCTTATAATACACTTTACAGTCTCCGAACCTCAGCTGTCTGCTATGTAAATAAAAAGAGAAACAGTATGGGTTCCAGAGGATTGAAGTGGTATTTGTCTGGTGATGTATTTTTCTTACCTGGCCCACTTCTTACTACTCTGATGGAGGTTGTCTAACTTCTCGTCTTGATTTTTGCTAGATGGTTTTGCTTTGTCTGGCTACCAGGACTTAGATTGCCTCCAGAAGTAGTTAGAAAATTAACAACTCACAGGAGCAGCAGTCGATGACTGATGCTATTGTGGTAACACTATCCCAGCTCCCTTGACCCTTTTTAAAAAATAATTAAATTTATTTTTGTAAATGTTTCATGCAATATATTTTATCTTATTTCCCCTTCCCAAATCCTCCCATCTCACCCCCTCCCTGGCCATCACCAAATTTTGTATTCTTTCTCTCTAAAAAGGAAACAAAAATACAAACACAGATACGCTCACACACACACACACACACACACACACACACACACACAAATAAACAAACAAAACCAGCACACAAAAGAGAAAAAATACCCACTCAAACAAACCATGGAGTCTACTTCTTATTGACCAACAATTTCTGAGCATTCCCTGGAGTGTGGTTGTCACCCCACTGTGAAGAAAACCCTGATTGTCCCTCTCCCAATAGTTATCAATTGCAAATACGTTCTTAGGGGTGAGACTTGCTATAGACTTCTTCATTTCCATGCTGGAGTTTATCTGGTTTGAACTTGTGCAGGTCTTGTGTGTGCTGTCACACTCTCTGAGAGTTCATATGTGAACCAGACCTGTTGTGTCTGCAAAATGTGGTTTCTGTGGAATTACTCACCACCTCGGACTCTTACAACCTTCCCCTATCCTCTTCCACATAGATCACTGATCCCTGAGGTGATATGCTAAGTCTGAAGGATATGTTTTGTATAGTTTTCAGGGTCTCCTTGAAGGATTTTGCCCCAGTCGCCTATTTTGTTAGCTGGTTTTATAATGGACTTTGAACCCATTGCCATCCCTTCCTTGGACCAGGTCCCTACCCCTTAGCAGCACTGCTATACTTTCCAAAGAAGTCAGCAGCTCTGGAATCCTTAACTCAGGTGTTGTGTTTAGGAGAACACAGAAACTGACCACAGTGCTTGGCACAGGCAAACATTCAAAGTGGAGAGTTAATACAGTGTGCTAGAATTGTTTTCTTCTGATCAAGCATTTCCGCAGCCCTTGATCTGCCTCTAGGCTAAAACTGGTAAGAAGTCAGGCTGATAGCAGTAGATACACCCCTTCAGATTTCTCTTTTATCAAATTGCTGGGGGTCTATTGTACATAAGACACTTTGTGAATAATGCAGACTTGTAGTTCTGCACTTTGCCTTATCTCATTTTTCATTTTGAAGAGTCTTCAGTGAATTACATACTCAGACATAGAATCTTATTATCAATTTTTAGTTTATTAGCTATAATAGTCAAGAAAACATATGCCAAATGGATTTGGTGATTCATTTTCATTGCAGTATCTATGGCACCATATAATAAATTGAATCAAAGCATTCTAGAACTATGAAGAAACTGCAGATCATGTTCTCCTAAATGGAAAAGCTATCATTCAGAAAGGTAAATGATCTTCCTATGACATGTCTAGGACAACTATCCTGTGATTCTTTGCATCATAAACAGGTAGTAAAGGCAAATGTGCCAGAATGTTGTTCTTTGTCATTTTCTGTATCCAACACTATTCCCTTTGTTCCTATGCCCTTTGACCATCTAAGGTGATCATTTTGTGGGTGTTTGCCTTTCCTCTATCAGATTTGTTTTCAAAAAACGACCTAAAATGTCAGAGTGAAAAGAACCAATAGCTGCCTCCATGGTGCGACCCATACAAGGACGTTTTAAGTTTAGTAGAACACAAACTTATAAAATGGAGTATTTTAGGGCTTGCTTAGTGTTTCTGGGGATTATTCTATGGTCATTATAGTGGAGAGCATAGTGACAGGCAGGCAGGCATGGTGGTGGAGCAGTAGCTAATAACTTACATCCCAATCTTCAGGCAGGAGGTTTTTGAAACATCAAAGTCCACCACCAATGATACATCTCTTCCAACAAAGCCACACCTCCAACCCAAATTTCTTAAATCGTTCTTGTTACTCTTAAATAGTCCACCAACTGTGAACCAAACATTCAAATATATGAGCCTATGGGGCCATTCTTCTTCATATCACTACATGACAAAGAGAATTCAGGAACTGTTGTGTAATGGGACGAAATAGAGTAGGGCAGAAACTGTACCCATGAAAAGACACAAAAGACCTGATTTCCTCAGGAACAAAAGAAGGTTGTCCACTCTCTGCATATCTATTCAATATAGTTCTTGAGGTCCTACCTAGAGCAATAAGACATCAAAAGGAAATCAAGGGATACAAATCAGAAAAGAAGAAGTCAAACTCTCACTATTTGCTGATGATATGATAATTTACATAAGCGACCCCAAAAAAAGTTCTACCAAGGAACTTCTACAACTCATAAACACTTTCAGTAATGTAATAGGATATAAGAGTAATTTAAAAAAATAAACAGTAGCCTTCATGTACACAGATGATAAAAGAGCTGAGAAAGAAATTAGAAAAACATCACCTTTCACAATAGCCACAAGTAGCATAAAATATCTCAGAGTAACTCTAGCCAAACAATTGGAAGACTTGTATGACAAGAACTTTAAATCTTTGAAGAAAGAAATTGAAGAAAACACCAGAAATTGGAAAGGTCTCCCATGATCTTGGGTAGGTAAACTGACATAGTAAAAATGGTAATCTTACCAAAATCAATCTACAGATTCAACGCAATGCCCATCAAAATGCCAGCAAAATTCTTCATAGACCTCGAAAGAACAGCACTCAACTTAATATGGAAAAACAAAAGACCCAGGATGGCCAAAACAATCCTGTACAATAAAGGAAATTCTGGAGGCATCACAATCCCTGACTTCAAACTCTACTACAAAGCTACAGTACTGAAAACAGCCTGGTATTGGCATGAAAACAGACAAGAGGACCAATGGAACCGAATCGAGGACCCAGATATTAACCCACACACATTTGAACACCTGATTTTTGACAAAGAAGCAAAAAAATCAAATGGAAAAAAGAAAGCATATTTAACAAATGGTGCTGACATAACTGGATATCAACATGTAGAAGAATGAAAATAGACCCATATCATGCAGAGGAGATAGGTCTTAGTGTCATTGTTGATGGCTTCTCATTCTGCCCTCATTGGCAGCCACATTTAGAGAGTCCAGCTTGATCACATGCTCATTCAGTCCCGGTCCAGCTGGATTTGGTGAGCTCCCATTAGATCAGGCACACTGTCTCAGTGGGTGGACCAACCCCTCGCGGTCCTGACTTCCTTGCTGCATGTATTATCTTTTTGGGAACCTAGTCGATTTGGATGCACACCTTCCTATGACGGGATGGAGGGGGGAGGGCCTTGGACTTCCCACAGGGCTGGGCACCATGCCCTCTTTTAAGGAAGCAGTGGGGGGGGAGTGGGAGGGGACTGGGAGAAGGGGAGGAAATGTAACTCTTTTTTTTGAATGAAAAAATAAAAGAATATGGGGGAAAAATTAAAAAAAAGAAAATAGACCCATATCTATCACCATGCACAAAACTCAAGTCCAAATGGATCAAAGACCTCAACATAAAGCCAGCCACACTGAACCTTATAGAAGAGAAAGTAGGAAGTACACTTGAACACATTGGCACAGGAGACCACATGCTAAATATAACCCCAGTAGCACAGACACTGAGAGAAACAATTAATAAATGGGACCTCCTGAAACTGAAAAGCTTCTGTAAAGCAAAGGACATGGTCAACAAGACAAAACGACAGCCTAAAGAATGGAAAAAGATCTTCACTAACCCCACATCAGACAGAGGTCTGATCTCCAAAATATACAAAGAACTCAAGAAATTGGTCACCAAAAGAACAAATAATCCAATAAAAAATGGAGTACAGACCTAAATAGAGAACTCTCAACAGAGGAATCTAAAATGGTTGAAAGACACTTAAGGAAATGTTCAACATCCTTAGTCATCAGAGAAATGCAAATCAAAACAACTCTGAGATTCCATCTTACACCTGTAAAAATGGCCAAGATCAAAAACACTGATGACAACTTATGCTGGAGAGATTGTGGGGTAAAGGGAACACTTCTGCATTGCTGGTGGGAAGGCAAGCTGGTACATCCCCTTTAGATGTCAGTGTGGCGATTTCTCAGAGAATTAGAAAACAACCTTCCTCAAGACCCAGTAATACCACTTTTGGGAATATATCCAAAGGATGCTCAATCGTGCCACAAGGACATGTACTCAGCTATGTTCATAGCAACATTGTTTGTCATAGCCAGAACCTGGAAACAACCTAAACGCCCCTCAACCAAAGAATGGATAAGGAAAATGTGGTACACTTACACAATGGAGTACTACACAGCAGAAAAAAATGACATCTTGAATCTTGCAGGCAAATGGATGGTGCTAGAAAACATCATTTTGAGTGAGGTATCCCAGGCCCAGAAAGACAATTATCACATGTACTCACTCATAAGTGGTTTTTAAATATAAAGCAAAGAAAAGCAGCCCACAGATCACAATCCCAGAGAACCTAGACAACAATGAGGACCCCAAGAGAGACATACAAAATCAACTCAAAAAAAAAAATCAGTAGCCCTCCTATACACAAAGGATAGAGAAACCGAGAGGGAAATCAGAGAAACATCACCTTTCACGATAGCCACAAATAGCATAAAGTATCTTGGGGTAACACTAACCAAGGAAGTGAAAGATCTATTTGACAGGAACTTTAAGACCTTGAAGAAAGACATCGAAGAGGACACCAGAAAATGGAAGGATCTCC
>PVIU01013869.1:0-54217 GCA_004026605.1 Ondatra zibethicus | reverse complement strand
AACTTTCGCCGCCACATTCAGAGAGTCTGGTTTGATCATATGCTCATTCAGTCCCAGTCCAGGTGGATTGGTGCACTCCCATTAGTTCAGGCACACTGTCTCAGTAGGTGGACCAGCCCCTCACGGTCCTAACTTCCTAACTCATCTTCTCCCACCTTCTGCTCTTCACCTGCACCTTGGGGGCTCAATCCATTGCTCTTATGTGAATGTGGGTCTTTGTCTCTATCTCCATCCATCGGATGAAATTTCTATAATGGTAATCAAGATAATCATCAATGTGACTATGGTACAAGGCTAGTTCTGGCACCCTCTCCTCTGCTGCCTGAATACCTAGCTGGGGACATGCCCGTGGACACCTGGGATCCCCAGGGCCAAGTATCTTGCCAGGACCTATTTCTTCTGCATGTATTATCTTTTTGAGAACCGAGTCTTTTTGAATGTACTCCTTCCTAGGCCGGGAGGGATGGGGGTGGGCCTTGGACTTCCAACAGGGCAGGGCACCATGCCCTCTTTCAAGGAAGAAGGGGGAGGGAGGAGGGGTGGGGGGTAGTGGGAGGGGATTGGGAGAAGGGGAAGAAAGGTAAAAATTTTATTTCTTTAATTATGTTCTTGAATGGAAAAAATAAAACAAAACAATGTATGAAAAAAAAGAAAAAAAAGAATGCACTGAAGGGCTTTATATTGGCAGTACTGGAAGTAAAATGCAGGTTTAAGCAATGAGAGATGGGCTGCTTTTCAGTATTGTGTGGGTAGAGGAGTAGGGCTAAATTATTAGAAAGAGGAAAAGAGACAAAATGATTGTTTTGGAAAAGATCATGAGGGTGATCACTTTCTTACTTAATTTTTATTACATTTCATAATTCTGGAGGGGCTAAACTTATATGCAGTGTTCTATCTTATTATCTTTCTTATTAAACTCTAAGTTCTTTGGAAATAAGGAATGCCATTCATTTTTTATTTTATTTTTTGTATTCTCTGAAGTCAAATATAGAATGAAGTTTAAAGTATTGATGTGGTATTCCCCTCTGTATGTTGTGAATACAACTGGTTAATAAAGAACTGCTTTGAGCCTATAGCAGAGCAGGGCAGAACAGAGGTAGGTGGGGAGAACTAAACTGAATGCTGGGAGGAAGAAGGCAGAGTCAGAGAGAAGACGTGTAGCCCTGCTGGAGACAGACGCCGGATGAAACTTTACCCAGTAAGCCACAGGCACTTGGAGATACACAGATTAATAGAAATGGGTTAAATTAATATGTAAGAGTTAGCCAATAAGAAGCTAGATCCTATGGGCCAAGCAGTGATTTAATTAATACAGTTTTTGTGTGATTATTTTGTGGCTAAACAGCCGAAAACTAACTAATGGCCTCCTTACAACAAAGTGTATTCTAAATAAACATTTATCTGATAGATGTAGAGGCTATTGGATAGATGAGTTTATGAATGAATTACATCAGGATGCTGAGAGAGGAATCCAAAATACAGTATCTGAGCATCCCAAGCGTTTACTCAGATGCTGGGAATCACAAGGAGATGGTGTCAATCTTTCTGTGACTTTCTGGCTATGTAGCCTTCTGAAAGTTTTTCTGTTTGCTGAGCCTCTAATTATTTTTCTTTCCTGCTGATATGAGACTAATAATTCTTGCTATCTCACAGTGGTAGTGTGAAGATGAAAAGGGAAGATTGTATACAATGCACATAGCTTGTTGCTAGCATGACGTGTGAACTCATTAAATAGTGTAACCTAATAAGTTTATACTAGCTTCTTAATGACAGACCAGGCAGGAAATGGCTTCCTTCCTTCCTTGTTTCTTTATTTATCCTTTCATATACTTACTGCTCAATCCATAGTTTTAGTACATGCTCAGTGTTGCATATTGAGGTTCCAAAGATCAAAAATGTATAGAACATGTCCCACAACGTACTCACCCTGACATATAAGAATTTAGAATGTTCACAAGGCTTTAGGAATGTCATGAGAAATCACGGTCAAGGGATCGTATTTTGATGATTCCACCTTTACATCTGGGAGGTAAGGGGGACCCTTGCTAGTTGAGAACCAAGAATTTTGCTTGACCAATATTTCAAGTGCAAGGTTGAAATATTAGAGAACTAAGTCACATTTTGAAAGATTTGCCAGTGTTTCACAATCTTGAGACAAGAGTGAGAATTTCCCTGTTGTTGGTCCTTTTTAACCTCAGATGCCATTATTTATGCCAACTCTGGCTCTTTTTCTGTCATTGCAAGTAATAGATGCTACCAGAACTCTTCGGGCTCCCCAGAGATTGAAGGCTACATGGTGGCTATTGATTTGGTGAAGGCCAGGCTGCGTCTGCAGACGTCTGTGGACTTGCCTTTCCAGCAGGAAAAGACCCAGCTGGGACAGACTTGAGTGAACTTGCAGAATTCACTCCACACATGTGTTCCTTGGGAGAAGAATGAAAAGTTTCTCAATGGTCATGCTAAAAATCAGTATTTGACAGTCTATGTGAACACGGGAGGTCTGGTGCTGGCTATGCAAGGAGAATCGGAGTAGAATGGAAGAATCATCAGTTTCATGTCCTTCAGAAGAGCACTGAGCGGCATGAAAAATTAAAGCCATGGACTTTGTTTTTCTCCTCCTAAGTTTTCTTTCCTTTTCTATTTTGTAATTTCCTGAACAAAATCCTTGTTTCTCTTTTATTAAAGATACAAGCTCTTCACTGCTCTTCATTGCCTGTCCTTTACTAGTCTCTGAGATGTCACAGTCTGACTGTTGGACATTAGGCTCACTCCATTTTCATGCTTTCTTAATTTGTGTTATCTGCTGGAGAGGAAATTGAATCCATGTGTTTATTTGTATCTTATAAAATGTACCTTTCCAATAGGAGTAATGAAAATGTGGAGGGGGGTATGGAGGGTTGGCCTGACCAACTTTCTAACCCTGAGCAAAGGTCATTTCTGGCTGGTCACAGCAAGTTTACTCTGGCTATAGTTGTGGTCTATACAACACAGTTTCTGTTTCGTCATCATCATTTATTTTACTTTTCATCATCGTTTATTGTATCACTCATCTGTAGTTTTTGAACTTAACAGTTAGCTCTGAGTATAACTGACCCAGGGTCAGGTAACCAAACGCTCAGTTTTATATTGTGGACTATCCATGGTAAAGGGGATCTCCTATAGGAAGCCCACAATTTTGCAGATACAAGCCAAGCCGAGGTGGAAAGCAGCAGGTCTGAACAAGTGTTTGCTTAGTGCTTCACATGTGCCATGGACTCTGCCTACAAAGAGTGATTTAGTTCTCACAACTGTCCAGTGAAAAATCCTGTAGTATCCCTCTGTGATCAGATAATAAAATGGTTCAGCAAAGTCCGTGAACTGTCAGTGTTCAGAAGACACTTATGTGGGGATCAGGTTTAGATCTAGATTTATTTCATTCTAAACTTGTGTTTGTTCTACGGCACCCTTAGGGTAAATGCAGAGAAATCAGTTTGCCTTCTCACCAGGCTTTTGTGGGATGAGTGTCTTTGCCTTTACGTGCCTGCAGGAGGGAGGGGTCAGGGGCTTCAGAAGAAATGGCAGCATGCTGGTAGCTGCTGAGAACACTGGGGTCCACTTATATTTCTCTCAGTCTCATGAACACTTTTGCAAAGAGTTGTGGTTCAAATAAATAAATAAGTAAACCAGTAATTTCCTTTCCATGTTGAGACTTATGATATGAAGAGACTAGAATCTAACAGATCTTTAGATTGTGGAATATTATATTTTAATTAGGATTTTATGGTTTGGGTCACAGACTTAGGCTTCATGGCTAGAGAACCCATTTACTTGCTCTGGTTTCTGGGTTACTTACTGTGTGTTTCTAAAACTCGATATTTTATCCATGAAATATCCATCTTAGAGTAAAACTCTTGCCACATAAACATTAAGTCCTAATTTTATATCATCAGCACCCTTACAAAAAGTCAAGCATGGTAGGGTATCCTTGTAATCCAAGCACTGGGAAAGCTAGTTCCCCAAGCTTGCAGGACAGGCTTGCTAAACTCTTGTTGAGTTGGTGATATACCTTTTCTCAAACTCATAGGTGAAAAATGACAGAGGAATACATCAGCCTCTGACCACACATACATACATGTGCTCAGGAAAATAGGCACATATGCATGTAACACACACAAATATTATTTTTATGTAGTGTGTCTGTGCCTCAGTGCATGTATGCATATCATATGCATGCTGTAACTCTGGAGATAAGAGGCATGGGCACCTCTAGAACTGAAGTTGAAGATGTTTGTGAGCCACTACGTGGGTCTAGGGATGCAAACCTGGGTCCCCTTTTGAGATCAGGAAGAGCTCATAACTGCTGAGACAAATCCTCAGTTTTAAAAGTAAATTTTCCTGAGAAGCCATTTTGAAGAATTAATATGATAATTAATGTTAGCTCTTGACACTTGATGGGATGCTTAGAAAGTACAATTGGCCTTATCTTGAGGCAAACAAGCTAGGAATTTGTTCTGGGTTCTGTCAGTTTATTCTTAAACTTTTGCTTAGTTAATATTTACAGACCTGAGAGAATGCAAAACAATGTACCACAAAAACAGACAAACAAAAGTGCTAGAGATAAAGCTAAACAATAAAACAATACCATAAAATAAGAAATTTGAATTACTTCCCAATAATTTACTTTACTACCAAGTACTTTCTTTTTAGTCTCTAGTGCTTGAACTGCATTTATGAATACTTAATTCGTTTTCTTGTTTTTATTAGTAACACACATATATATCTTAAAATGAAGCACAGCTAATAAGTGCTAAACTAGCAATGGGAGGAATAAACAGACACAAAACCATAGTAAATTTTATTAATGAGTCTACATTTTCATGAACAAATGAAGCCTGGTGTATATACTTAATTTTCAGTTGTTAGTTTCAGAATATTTAAATTAACTCACGAATTTCTACTGATACTTTCTGGGATTCCTGGAGATGTGAGAATTACAGAGTTAGGCACCAGGGAGTCAGACATTAGATGACATTAGACTAAAATCCCAAGATGTCCTTAAACATCAAAAATATTTTTTCCTAATGTTCTATTTTTCCTCTATTATCTGCCTACTAAAATCACTGTTACTGCCATTTGTCTCCTCTGATTTTATACTCATCCTTGAAAATAAACAAGAGAGTCACTCTGGATTCTGCCACTCAAAATGTGGTCTAAGGATCAATGTCTTGTTATCAGGCATATCCTATGAATGCTGGATCTCAACCATGGGAATTCTGATCCCTAATCTATACAATAGCAAGATTCAGAAGTGTTTTGTACAGACATGAAATTGAGAAGCACTAGATTACATTCCAAAATTAGAATTCAACAGAAAACAGTGTTCTAATGCATGCTCATCTCTGATGGATTGCCATGAGCAAGACTTGAAAACATTGCATCCATGCCATAAGAACAAAAGTACCTGTTGTCCAACCTCAAGGTCAGGATGTTAGCCTCATAAAAAGAATCAACTTGCCTTTTGTTGCTTTGTTAAACAATATAACCAAAAGAAACTTGGTGGGAGAAAGGATTTAGTTTGTCTTATAGGCTATAGTCCATCATCAAGTAAAAAGGTCAAATAGGAACTCAAGGTATGGGCTTAAAGTAGAAATCACAGAGGAATGTGGTTTATTGGCTTTCTCCCTCTAGTTCATGCCCAGGACCACCTTCCAAGAGCTTACACTGGCCACAGGGCCTGGGCTCTCTTACAGAAAGTAGAAATCAAGACAATAGAGGCAATATCCCAATTGAGACTCTCACATAACCCTGGGCTGTGTTGAGTAGACAGCTGTATTAATTAGGGGGCCTACCAAGAAGTGGAAGAAAAGAGTTCAAAATTCCCTCTCACCATAAAATGACATGATTAATGAGATAAAAATACTGCTTACCCAATTAATGGGCAATCATTTTGGGTCCTTTCAGTGCATCAGTCCATCTACTTAAAATTTTTAAACAAAAAAGTACCAAAATAGCATGTTGAAAAATTATCAACTGATTTATAATTCAAAAGTATATATCATTTCCTAGCTATGGTAGAGTGAGTCTTCACTCCCCCCCCCCACTGCTTTAGACAGGCAGATCAGAAATTCAGAAGTTCAAAGTCACCCTCAGCTACGTACAGAGTTTGAGGCCAACCTGGGATAAGAAAACTTTTGATCTTGTTGCTTCCACCTCCTGAACTTAGAAGGTGAATATCACAATGCCTGGTTTTATATCATGTTGGGGACCAAACCTAGTGTTTAATGCATGCCCAGGAGTCTCTTTCTCCCAGTCCCACCTTCTCCCAAAGGGGAGACTGAAAGCATTTCTCTTTCAAATCAGGAAGCTCCCCATAAGTACTCCAAATTCCTCCCTCTGATTTCTCAAAGTTCTGGTCTGAAGAAGTCTGGTTACCCCCTTAGAGTTAGGAATTCTCTTAACATCATGGATACGTATATAGATCCTATTTGAGCCACCTCCGCTTTCTCCCCTTTATCTTCTACTTTCTTCCTGCTCAGTCCCTCTGACCCACCTCCACTCAGGGCTTGAGGCAGAGAGGCCGATCCATACATGCTTGCAGAGTGAGCAGATAGATACAGTGGTCTATGGCAACATCTCTCTGAAGAACAAGATGCAGCCTGTACAGTGGGTACCTGTAGCACCTGCTTAATAGGGTTGTTAAGAGAATCAAATGAGACTGGGCATGCAGTACCCCTGTGAGAGCTGTAAAACACTGGATCAAAATGAGAGTGCATTATTAGGCATATGTGGTCTGATAGTGTCTTACAGATGGCAGTAACCTGCTGTTATGAAAGCCATCTTTAAGCCAAAGCTGAAACTATAATGGACCCAGGGGCTTCTGGGGCAGGGAATTATCAGCTCTTGCTTCTGTGCCCTCTTTGGCTCAGGATTTTGTTTTCTGTGTATATTTTCTCTGAGAGTGTTGGATGCTATGCTTTTGCTGTCTGGGGTGCTGGTATTTGTCTAGGTGGTCAGGGTGCTCTGCTTTTTGGAGCCATAGGTGTCCTTCTGGGGTGCTGCATGTGGCTGGCAAGATCTGTTCCTGTCCTGTGCCATGTGCCTGAGACATTTCTACACTGAACTGCTTCATTATGGACATACACTCAGATCACTTCCTGGAAACAATAAGGTCTGCACTGGGATAGAACAGAGCTGAATAGACATTTATCTTTCCACAGGGCAAATCAATGAGTAATTTTCAGGTTTGAATGCTATATTTAACACTCTATCTGGTGAAATGCTGTCAAGCATGTCCTATTCCAAGGTGGTTTTAATAAAGAGATTTAAGAAAAAACCTCTCATTTAATATTCCTGGAACTTGCTTTAACACTCCTGGGAGCTGTTGCCCCTTTGATGTGCACCCTGGTGGAGGAAGTGGCCTAGGTGCTGATGAAATGCACCCGTGAGGGGCAGAGTTCTCTAAACTTCAGTGACATAGGTTTAATGGACGAACTCAAAGCCCAAGTTTTCTCCTCTACTGCATATAAACATTTTAACCTGTTGATTATTCTCCCAAATGAGAGAGGTGAGTCAGCAGAGTGAGGATCCCATATATTGCCAGTGCCTGGTGTTACATATTCAGTAGCATGGTCCAGACTTGCATTTCTTAAGGTTGTCAGCTTTCAACTTCCATTCAAGCATCCCCAGACCACATATTGACATCCAGCCCTTTTCAGTGTACTGGTGCAGAAAAAAAGAAAGGAGGCTCAGAAAGGTCAACTGACCTCTTCAGACAGTCCACGCCCAGGAAGCTGGTGATCTTCTCTGTTGATAAATTGGCTCCATCATCTTCAGAGAGGACTAGAAGTGTTTGTGGAGGCTGGTAGGGTGGTGTTATTTTCATCCATAGGACAAAGTTGTGAGGTTCATTTGTAGTTGGGGGAAACTGGGAATGGTGTATTTTCTAAGTTATTCTCATCTGTAACACTGAGGAACTACTGATATGTGCTACGAACTTGTGTGCATTCGACGAGATCGTATTTGTAACCCGAAGGGCACTGTAGAGACATAGAGATTCCACTCCCACCTCTGGCATATTGATCCTGTTCATTCTGCACTTCGAAAAGTGTGGAGATGGTTGGGAAATATGGCCAGACATGTATCCGTCCAAGAACAAACGAAGATTGTCCTCTGTTGTGGGAAACGATGTCCCATTTTCCTCCCTAAGAAGTTGATTGTGGAACTGTGAGATACAGTGTGATCTGGACAGTTTCTCTAATTCTGATGCCCTCCGAGCATTTCTCACCGTGAGCTGTAGATGGCGATGTTGCATCAAGAACTTCTTCCCTGAGGCAATGGTGGGAGCTGGGGCGTCCAGCTGGGGCTTGCTGGGGTTGAACTCTCAGAATCCTGCTTTTAGTTCCTCTGGTTGGTCATAACCCAGCAGTTCTCCTTCTGGGTCCCCTGCTTCCCCATCATTCTCACCTGCCTGCTACAAGCTGGGAAGGCAAGCCCTGTTGCGCTTCCCTCCTCCCTATGTTCCTTTGCTTTACAGGGGTCTGTGATTAATAGCAGCACTGGGGAACAATTGAGAGGGAGAAGGTACTTGCAATGCAACAGTGGAGAGATTAAATGTAATTCGGGTGCCGAACCTCTTTAGTGAGTGCATCCTTGCAAATCTGTTTTCCCTTCCCTCCCACCGCGGCCCCTCTACTCAGGGTGGAGGCAAGCGCAGTGACTTCATTAATCAAGGCGCTTTGCTGGAGCTGATGAATTTTAACAGCAAACTGTCACTTACAATCCTTTGCTGTCTCATGTATCCCCGAGCCCTGGTTATTTCATCTTCACCAATTAATCAAGGCAGCCACAAAGCGACCCTGGAGTTTATTAGCAGAAAACAGGTTGTTTCTTCCCCAGAGACAGGCTTTTTCTGCCGTACCAGATGTGAGGAGGCGTACCCTTTCCTTTAGTTTTTCTGGTGGAGAGACACACCCAAGCCACCATTTTACCCTTCGATTTTCCTGAGGCCGTCATTGATCAGCCCTTTCCCCAAATCTTCCTGCTCTTATCTGTTCTCGGGGCTCTAGCACTTTGATTAGAAGGTCGACAAGCAGAAAGTTGAGACAAGATACTGCCTCACCTACTCCGGCTGATTCTATCAGACTGCCCAACAGACTGATAGTAGAGTGTGTAGTCAGCCGCACCGATGGTGACTTAGCACAGAATTTTTGGATCTGTTGCCTGGTCATGGGTGTTTATAAGTGTGTGGTTTGGTTTTATTTGCTTTTAATTTTTTTTCTCATGAATTCACACTTGACTGACACCACTTTTTCAAAAATCCCTGGCTCCCCTGGAGTGGGTACACTAGCACATAAAATCAAGGACTTCTATTAGGCAAGTAATACTTTCTAGCAATTGCATAATCCTCTTTAATTTCTAAAATTGAACATTTGGTGAAGCCATGCTGGTTGAAGCAGGAACATGTGTGGAGAGCTTCAGGGGTGAATATTGCTTCCCCCCTCTTTATGACTCTTCCTCCAGGCAGAACAGCTCGGTAGCCAGCCATTTGCACAATGCATTTTTGCTCTCATTCATTAATTCATTCATTGATTCACTCCAACAAACATTTATTGAACATTCCCCTCTGAGCCAGATCAAATCTCATCCATCAGAAATCACAATATGCAACAAAACACTTGCACAAATTACATTTTGTTCCAGTCATGGTAAGTGCTATGAAGAACACAGGTTGCTAGGAGAACACTTAATGTGGAGACTAAATCTTGCCTGTAAGTTGGAAACGTTTGCCAGGATTGACATTTACCAGGAGATCTGAAAGTTCATGTGAATTAGACTGGTGGGAGTGGAATGCTGCGGAGAGGGAGATGGTAATAGGCAGAGGAAAAATGTCTTTGCAAAAGGCCATCAGGATGGTGGCTTCTTGTAGATGCTGCCAGGAGACTTGGGGGAGAATCCTAGTGGTGGAGGCTAAAAGGTGAGTATAGACCAGGTGTCACAGGCCTTTGTAAGTCCCTTTGAGAACTTTATCTGAAACTTGACAAGGGAGTGTTGCGCAATTTTAAAAATGCTTACACTGGTGCTTTAGAAGGTATCATTTGGAGCTGGGCAGTGGTGGCACACACCTTTAACCCCAGAACTTGGGAGGCAGAGGCAGGTGGATCTCTGTGCATTCGAGGCCAGCATGGTCTATAAGAGCTTCCAGGACAGGCACCTACAGCTACAGAGAGAAACCCTATCTTATAAAACAAACAAACAAACAAGCAAAAGGTATCATTTGGGAGAAGATTTTCCAGAATGATTGAACAAGAGCCTCTAAAACTCTATACTCCTTCGAAAAAGCAGAAGCAGTGAACTTTCAGAGCCCTGGAAATTAATCAAAGGCTTACAAAAGTTAGTAGGTGGTATTGTTTACAAAAATGCATGAAGAGCCATATGTGGTGCACAGGCCTTTAATCCCAGTATTCCAAAGGAGAGACAAATGACCACTGTGAGATTGAGACCTGGTCTCCATAGCAAGTTCCAGGCCAGCTACACAATTAAGACCCTTATGAAAGAAAGAAGAATAGCAGGATAGTTTGTGGTGTTTGGGAGCTTACCCTGTACCAGGTTTCTAGTACACGTACAGATACGTACACGAGAGAGAGAGAGGGGAGAGGAGCGATAACAGCTAAAATACTCTATTGGTATGAGGAGGTCTGATGTCCAGAGTAGTTGCTGCACTCTATTATTTAAACTATTCATTTTTAAGCATATGAAGCAAAGCAGCAAACTATTGCTTATACATTAGCACATGGGGATGGGTACAGGCATTCAGCAAAAACAGACACTGAGGAAAACTAGGTAGTTGGTGTACCACAAGGACTACAAATCACTTATTATAAATATGTTCAAAGAATTAAGAAACTGTTCCTAAAGGTATAAATGGGAATGAATATAAGAAATGCCTAATAGGAGAGCATAATTAAAAGGATAAAAACCATGAAAATGGAGTAGAATTGCTAGGGTAAAAAGCGTAAGTGGAGAGAAATAAAAGTCACTAGAGGGTTTCAACAACAGATTTAAGCTGGTTTCTACCAGCTGGCTTCTTCTGAAACAATCAGTGAACTTAAAGAAGATAGATCAGTTAAGATTATGCATTCTGAAGATAGAAAAGTAAAAAAGAGTGAGTGGAAAACAGGGACTCTGAAGATGTGGGCCACAATCAAGTGCATCAGTTACAATGGAGGGGAGGAAGAGTCAAAGGAATGATAGCTCAACCTTTCTTATATTTGGTGAAATGCTGATTTAAAATGCTTTAAAAGTTCACTGATCTCAAAGCTAAGTGTGGCCAAACAGACCCTTATCTTTAAATATAGATAGGAATCTTAATGTAGCAAGGAAAAAAACCCATCTTATTGCTATAGGAGGTCCACAGTAAAATTAACAATACGCTTCTCATCAGATAGCATGAAGCTTTGACATAAAAACAGTTCGTCTTGTGTTTACTATATTTTTCTTTCTATGTTTTATGAATACACTTTCTTTTTAATCATTAACAAAAATTATATTTTGTGTATGAGTGTTTTGCGGGCAAATGTGTCTGTGTATCATGTTTATTACTGATCCACACAGAGGCCAGAGAAGGGTGTTAAAGCTCATGGGACTAGAGTGAGGAGATGGTTGCGAGCCACCACTTGGATGCTGAAAATGGAGCTTTAGTCCCCTTGAAGAACAGTCAGTTCTTAACTGTTGAGTCACATCTCTGACACTCCCATAGATATATTTGAAGACGTAAGAAACTTTACACGGAGAACTCACCTAGAGACAATTAGCTGTGGTGTATCAGCCAGTGACTTTATGGACAGGACCGTGCAACAGTAGCAATGGTTGTAGGTAGACCTGGAAAGCAGCAGATTTGGAAAAAAAATAAAGTCCTATTGAATACTGATCATGGTAATTTTTACTGATCCTAATTATTTTCTAGCTCTATGCTAGTTTTTTGAGTCTTGATTAACAATCTATGGCAGGTGCTCTTCTAATTTACATTTTACTAGTGGTGGAGGCTGGTGTAGGACGCTCTGAAGCATCTGTATGTAAAGAACTTGATAGAGTGTTGGTATTCACACTTTTTTCTGTTTATTTTATTTATTTATTTTATAAAACAATCTTTTCTCATTTTGTATATTAATCACAGTTTCCACTCCTTCCCCTCCTCTTGCTCTCCCCACCTTCCCCCACCCCAATCCACTTCTGGGAGAGGGTAAGGCTTCCCATGGATTGTCATCAAGTCTGGCATTTCACTTTGAGGCAGGACCAATGCCCTCCCTCCTATAGCTGGGCTGAGTAAGGTATCCCTCCAAAAAGAATGGACTCCAAAAAGGCAGTTCAGGCACTAGGGATAAATCCTGGTACCACTGCCCAAGCCACACAACTGTCACCAACATTCAGAGGACCTCCTTTGGTGCTATGCAGATTCCTCCTCTGACATTGAGCTCTCACTAGCTCAGGTCAGCCATTTCTATGGGTATCCCCATCATGGTCTTGACCCCTTTGATCATGTTATCATTTCTCTCTCTCTCTCTCTTCAGAGCTTAGCCGTGGATCTCTGTATCTGCTCCCATCAGTTACTGAATGAAGGTTCTATGATGACAATTAAGGTAGTCATCAGTCTGATTATAGGACAAGGCCAGTTCAGGCACCCCCTTCACTATTACTTAGGGTCTTCGCTGGGGTCAATGTTGTGGATTCCTATGAATTTCCCTAGTGCCGGGTTGCTCCCTAACACCATAATGGCTCCCTCATCAAAATATTTCATTCCTTGCTATCCCTCTCTGTTCTTCCCTCTTCTAGATCTAGAACATCCAATTCCCTCATGCTCCTCCCCCCATTCTCCTACACCTCCCCCATGCTCCCAATTTTCTCAGGAGATGTTGTCTATTTCGCTTTCCCAGGGGGATCCATGTATGTCTCTCTTAGGGTTCTCCTTGCTACCTAGCTTCTCTGGGGTCATGGACTATAGGCTGTTTATTCTTTGCTTTATATCTAATATCGATTTATGAGTGAATATATACTATGTTTGTCTTTCTCAGTCTGGGTTACCTCACCCAGGATGATTTTTTTTCTAGTTCCATCCATTTGCCTGTAAGTTTCAAGATTTTTTTTTTTTTACCACTGAGTAGCACTCCATTGTGCAAATGTACCACATTATCTTTTACCCTTCTTCAGTTGAGGGGCATTTAGGTTGTTTCCAGGTTCTGGCTATTATAAATAATGCTGCTATAAAAATAGCTGACAAAATGTCCTTGTGATATGAATGTGCATTTTTGGAGATATGCCCAAGAGTGATATTCCTGGATCTTGAGGTAGATTGATTCCAATTTTTCTGAGAAATCACCATACTGATTTCCAAAGTGGCTGTGAAAGTTTGCACTCCCACCAGAAATGAAGGAGTGTTCCCCTTACTCCTCAGACCCTCCAGGATAAACTGTCATCGATGTTTTTTGTTTTAGCCTTTCTGACTGGTGTAAGATGGTATCTCAGAATTATCTTGATTTGCATTTCCCTGATGACTAATTATGTTGAACAACTCCTTAAGTGTTTTTGGTTATTTGAGATTCTTCTGTTGAGGATTCTCTGTTTAGATCTATACCCCATCTTTTAATGGATTATTTGGTATTTTAATGTCCAGTTTCTTGAGTTCTTTATGTATTTTGGAGATCAGTTCTCTGTCTGATGTGCAGTTGGTGAAGTTCTTTCCCATTTTGTAGGGTGCTGTTTTGTCTTAGTGACTATGTCATTTGTCTTACAGAAGCTTCTCAGTTTCAAGAGGTCCCATTTATTTATTGTTGCTCTCAGTGTCTGTGCTACTGGTGTTATATTTAGGAAGTGGTTTCCTGTGCTAATTTATTCAAGGCCACTTCCCACTTTCTCTTCTATCAGGTTCAATGTGGCTGAATTTATGTTGAGGTCTTTGATCCTTTTGGACTTGAGTTTTGTGCATGGGGATATATATGGATCTATTTGTATTCTTCTACATGTTGAAATCCGGTTATGCCAGCAACATTTGATGAAGATTTTTTTATATTGTATAATTTTACGTCCTTGTCAATAATCAGGTGTTCATAGGTTTGTGGATTAATATCAGAGTATTTGATTCAATTCCATTGGTCCACCTGTCTGTTTTTATGCCAATACCAAGCTGTTTTCATTACTATAGCTCTATAGTAGATCTTGGAGTCAGAATTGTGATGCCTCCAGAAATTCCTTTACTGTACAGGATTATTTTGGCTATCTTGGAATTTTTTGTTTTTCCGTATGAAGTATTCTGAAGGAACAAACTAAAGTATTGTTTCTTCAGGATCCATGAGGAATTGTGTTGGGATTTTGATTGAGACTGCATTGAATCTGTAGCTTGGTTTTGGTAGGATTGCCATTTTTATTGTGTTGATCATACATGAGCATGGGCATAGGAGAGCTTTTCATTTTCTGATATCTTCAATTTCTTTCTTCAAAGACTTAAAGTCCTTGTTGTACAGGTCTATCACTTATTTGGTTAGCATTACCTCGAAGATATTTTCTGTTCTTTGTGGCTATTGTAAAGGGTGATGTTTCTATGACTTCTTTCTCAACTCTTTTATTATTTGTACATACTCATCTTTTTTAGTTGATCTTGTATGCTGCCACATTACTGAAGGTGCTTATCTGCTGTTGGAATTCCCCGGTCAAATTTTTTGTGGTCATTTATGTATACTTTCATAGCATCTGCAAATAGTGAAAGTTTGACTTATTCCTTTCCAATTTGTATCCATTGGATCTTTTTTTGTTGTCTTATTTCTCTAGCTAGATCTTGGGGTACTATGTTGAAAAGATATGAAAGAGTAGACAGCCTTGTCTTGGTCCTGATTTTAGTAGAATTGTTTTGAGTTTCTCTTCTTTTAATTTGATATTGACTGTTGGCTTGCTGTATATTGCTTCTGTTATGTTTAGATATATTCCTTGTATCCTTGATCTCTCCAAGACCTTTATAAGTAAAAGGTCTTGGATTTTGTCAAAGGCTTTTTCAGCATCTAATAAGATGATCATATGGCTTTCTTTGTCTTTCAGTTTATTTATATGGTGGATTAAAGAAGTTAGTATATTGAACCATCCCTGCATCTCTGGGATGAAGCCAACTTGATCATAGTAGATGAGTTTTTGATGTGTTCTTGGATTCAGCTTGCCAGTATTTTATTGAGTATTTTTGCATCAATGTTCATGAGGGAGATTGATCCGTAATTCTCTTTCTTAGCTGAGTTTTTGTATGAATTTGGTATTAGGGTAACTGTAGCCCTCCCCCCGAAAGAGTTTGGCAATGTTCCTTGTGTGGAGCAATTTGAAGAGTATTGGTATTAGCTCTTCTTTGAAGATCTAATAGAGTTTTGTGTTGAAACCATCCAGCCTTTGGCTTTTTATGGTTGGAAGACTTTTGATGACTGTTTCTATTTCCTTAGTGGTTATAGGTCTATTTAACTTTTTTAATCTGGTCTTGATTTAATTTTGATTTGTGTTACCTATCCAGAAAATTTTCCTTTTATTTTAGGTTTTTTAATTTTGTGGAGATTTAATAGAGGTTTTTTAAGTATGACCTAATGATTCTCTGCACTTCTTCAGTGTTTGTTGTTATGTCCCCTTTTCATTTCTGTTTTTGTTTAATTTTGATATTCTTTCTCTCTTTTTCTCTGCCTTTTGGTTAGTTAGGATAAGGGTTTGTCTATCTTGTTGATTTTCTTGAAGAACCACCTCTTTGTTTCACTGATTCTTTGTATTGTTTACTTTGATTTTTTTTATTTGTTTCAGCCTTCAATTTGATTATTTCCTTTTGTCTACTCCTCCTTAGTGAGTCTGCTTCTTTTTGTTCTGGAGCTTTCAAGTGTGCTGTTAAATCACTAGTGTGAGATTTATCCACTTTTTTGTGTAGGTACTTAGAGTTATGAACTTTCCTCTTAACACTGCTTTTGTAGTGTCTCATAGGTGTGGGTATATTGTGCATTCGTTTTCATTGAATTCTAGAAAGTTTTTAATTTCTTTATTTATTTCTTCCTTGATTCAATTAAGCATTGTTCAGTTTTCATGGGGTTTTAGGTTTTCTCGAGTTAGTGTTGTTGTTGATTAATAACTTTAAGGTATGGGTGTCCAATAAGATACAGGGTGTTATTCCTACTTTTTGTGTCGATTGAGGTTTGCTTTGTTACTGAGCATGTGATCAATTTTAGAGAAGGATATTCACTCTTTATGGCTTCAGCAACTATCAGATGGCCCTGATCTAAGCTAAATGTTACACAACTAGTTTTCTTTCTTTTGTTAAGTGTGTGTGTATATACATTTTTGGGTTGCAGATACATGTTCATGTGTTTGCACATACCTGTGGAGGCTAGAGGTTCTCTATGGTGTCTTAATTGTTCTCCAGCTTATATTTTGATATAGTATGTCACTAAACTTGAATCTTACTGATTGGCTGTACTGGTGGTTCAGCAATCTCTTGTCTCTACCTTTCTAGTTTTAGGATCACAAGTACTTGCTGGCATAATGACTTTTTAATGTAAATGACAGGCATCTGAATTCAGGTCATGATTTTACATCCAACACTTTGCCATCAGAACCATATTACCAGCTAACAGTTAGCTCATTTATTTAACTCTGATGATTCAGCTCGACACACACCTTACTGATACTCTGAGATTACCTCTGCCCACGAAGTGAAGTCACACAGGCTTAATAAGAAGATATCTTCTTATTAAGAAATGACTAAGGACAGCTGCGACTGTCAGCACTCTACTATGTTGGTTTCCAATCCACTAGCTCTGAGTTCTTTACACACTCTGTTCTTCAGCCCAGTTATTAAATTCCCAGTTGACCGGACCATCCTTACCTTTCTGAGCTCTGCTCTAGGAAAGTGTGCATTTCTTCTATTCCTCTCCTTTCTTCCTACTTTCTGTGGCCAAAGAGTATTTTTCATTCTGATTCTAGAATTTCTAGCCATTATTAGATTGAATCTTATCTCAAATTCTTTTTTTGAGCTTATTCATCCACTTACTCTGCATGAGGCTTTGCTACTTTTATCTTTTCCTTGTCTTCTTTTCATTCAGAACTGTTAATCATTTACATTTACACCAGAAATACTCAAGACTCCACAATTCATTTGATTGTATACTGTTTGAGTGGAAGCATCACCCCAGCCCCTGGGATCCAGAGTCTGGTATGTTCAAGTGGAGGTTGCACACCAAACACCACCACCACCACCACCACCCCGGTTGCCTTAGTCCAGACTTGGCCCCTGAGAAAGCCTACCATGGGGGCTCCACCCCAAGGGGGCATTACTGGACCCCTGAAAAAGCCCATGCACAGCTCCAGTTCCAAAGGTATTAAAAGCCCCCACCTCAGGGTTTCCCCTTGTGGTTTCCTCAACTTCCCCTGGGGCCACCCAGGAATGTTGTGCTCAGAATAAGCCTGGATTTATTGATTTGGGTTGATTGGTTTATTATATCAGCATTAGCCGATTCTCATTGACCAGGAATTTAAATTTAACATATACCTCATTCCAAAGCAGAAGCTGAAGTGTCTCTGTCTGTCTCCTCCCTTCTTTCTCTGTAGTGGTATATTATTTGTATTTTAATAAATAAATCTTATCTGAAGACTAGAGTCAAGTCTAAAGTACCTAGGGGTCAGGTAATGGTGTCACACACCTTAATCACAGAATTTGGGAGACAGAATCAGATAGCTCTCCGTGTGTTCAAGTTCTGGGCTACACAATATCAATGCAGAAACAAATACAGGTGGTGATGTCTCACACCTTTAATATCAGTCCTATGGAGTCACACACCTTTAATCTCAGCACTAGAGGGGAATATAAAATGGGAGGAGAAGTTTAGTTGGCTTAGTTTACAGTCATCCAGGCTTGGTAGATGTAAGACTTCTCTAGTGGTTTGACTGCTTTATTTTTCTGGTTTTCGGGTTGAACCAGAACTTCTGTCTTTGGGTTTTTATTATTTGTGCTACATTTCTCTCTTGTTTTTGGGTACATTCCAAGTCATTACTACTTCTGCCTCCATAATCAGATTCATTGTATCTTTCTAATGTTTTCTATTGTGTGTTCATATTCAAACACAAAGATTCTTTAAAAGGATAAATAAAATATTTTCAAACCTGTGTTCAATGTTCAAAGTATAAGTCCATGTGCCCACAAACGATTTCTATCTGTTTAGGAATGCTCTTATTTCCTTACCCTTTGCTCATCATCATCCCTTTCAGAACCCCCTGAAGAGCCTTTGCTGAGGACATAGTTCATAGAACTGCTTGTCCTTAGACATTGATGTGGCCTCTTCATTGTTGTTTTAAGATCTTTCCTCAAAGCCTACCTTCTCAAGAAGGCCAAGTTTAACACCTCACCTAAAAGCTGAACTTCTTGGGGCTGGAGAGCTGGCTGAGTGGCTAAGAGGTGCAGCTTTTCCTAAGGACCACCATTCATTTCCTAACACATGTGTTGGGTGCCTTACAAACCTGTAACTGCAATCCTGTAAATATGTACACAGACGTGTAGACAAACAGAACATGTGCACAATTAAAAAATAAACATAAAGTGTAACATTGAACCTTCTGCCTCCTTGTGCCAGATACATGATATTTTCCTTTGTCTATCCCAGCAATTCCTTTTTTTTTCCATATTCTTTTATTTTTTTCCATTCAAAAACAAATTTACATTTCCTCCCCATCTCCCAGTCCCCTCCTGCTCCACACCTCCTCCCTCCAGCTACTTCCTTAAAAGAGGGCATGGTGCCCTGCCCTGTGGGAAGTCCAAGGCCCTCCCCCCTCCATCCCAGCCAAAGAAGGTGTGCATCCAAATCGACTAGGTTCCACACTTTCTTTATCCATTCTTCCACCAGCAATTACTTTTAACTAAAAAATCTGATATGATAATTGAAAGTTAGGTTTTTGTTTGTTCTTCATTTATATGTAAAGATAAATTTAATTTAATTTTTGTTTAATTTAAGTTGATGATTACAACAATAATTTAATCATTTGTTCACTTTTTCCATACACTAAAGCACTCAATGAACTTTATAAAATCTTCATAGTTCAATCCATAAAACAGCTGCAGAGGGGACCAGGAATTTTTCTGTATTATAAGTTAAGATAAAGAGGTAAAAATATTCTAAAGAGTTCTCCAAGTTCTTAAGCAACCATTGTTGAACACAATAAAATAAAATATGGGGCCAAATTGATGACACTAGAATATGAATCAGCAAGTGTGGTCCAGGTGGAGACACGAAACATGAGAATTTCAGGATGCGATAAAATATGATTCAGGAAGGCACATGGCTGTGCAATCAGTCACATCTGTCAGCTCTGATGCTTTTCTTTGGCTTAGAAACTATGTCACACTTCTATGCCTTGTTTTTTTTTTTATCAACAAAGTAGTAAACGATTTGGTTTTAATCAGAGTAGTTTTGATGCTTAACTTTAGTTTTTTATTCTTTTTATTGATTTTTATTGCGCTCTAAATTTTTCTCTGCTCTCCTCCCTGCCTCTCCCCTCCCCTTTTCAACTCTCCCCCAAGGTCCCCATGCTCCCAATTTACTCAGGAGATCTTAGATTTTTCTACTTCCCATGTAGATTAGATCCATGTAGGTCTCTTTTAGTGTCTTCATTGTTGTCTTAAGTTCTCTGGGATTGTGGTCTATAGGCTGGTTTTCTTTGCTTTATGTTTAAAAATTACCTATGGGTGAGTACATGTGATAATTGTCTTTCTGTGTCTGGGCTACCTTACTCAAAATAATGTTTTCTAGCTCCATCCATTTTCCTGCAAAATTCAAGATGTCAGTTTTTTTTTCTCTGCCGTGTAGTTCTCCATTGTGTAAATGTACCACATTTTCCTTATCCATTCTTAGGTCGAGGGGCATTTTGGTTGTTTCCAGGTTCTGGCTATGATAAACAGAGCTGCTATGAACATAGTTGAGCACATGTCCTTGTGGTATGATTGAGCATCTTTTGAATATATACCCAAAAGTGGTATTAGTGGGTCTTGAGGAAGGTTGTTTCCTACTTTTCTGAGAAATCTCCACACTGAAATTCAAAGGGTTTGTACCAGCTTGCATTCCCACCAGCAATGCAGAAGTGTTCTCTTTTCCCCACAACCTCACCAGCATAAATTGTCATCAGTGTTTTTTATCTTGGCCATTCTTACAAGTGTAAGATGGAATCTCAAAGTTGTTTTGATTTGCATTTCTCTGATGACTAAGGATGTTGAACATTTCCTTAAGTGTCTTTCAGCCATTTTAGATTCATCTGTGGAGAGTTAACTGTTTAGGTATGTACTCCATTTTTTTTATTGTATTATTTGTTCTTTTGATGACCAATTTCTTGAGTTCTTTGTATATTTTGGAGATCAGACCTTTGTCTGAATTGGGGTTAGTGAAGATCTTTTCCCATTCCGTAGGCTGTCATTTTGTATTGTTGACTGTGTCCTTTGCTTTACAGAAGCTTTTCAGTTTCAGGATGTCCCATTTATTAATTGTTTCTCTCATTGTCTATGCTGCTGAGGTCATATTTAGGAATTGGTCTTCTGTGCCAATGCGTTCAAGTATACTTCCCACTTTTTCTTCTATAAGGTTCAATGAGGCTGGCTTTATGTTGAGGTCTTTGATCCATTTGGACTTGAGTTTTGTGCATGGATAGATATGGATCCTATTTTCATTCTTCTACATGTTGATAGCCAGTTATGCCAACATATATTTTGCTTCTTTGTCAAAGATCAGGTATTCAAAGGTGTGTGGATTAATATCCAGGTCTTCAATTCAGTTCCATTGGTCCTCCTGTCTGTTTTTATGCCAATACCAGGCTGTTTTCAGTACTGTAACTCTGTAGTAGAGTTTGAAATCAGGGATTGTGATGCCTTCAGAAGTACATGGATGACTATTAACCTATAATATTTAATACCTTTATAACTTAAGGACTAAGACTTTAAATTAGAATATTAAAAAATCTTTAAACAACTGTGCAGCAAATGAGGACAAAGGCCTCAAAATGTGAATAATGTAAAAGCATCTTGATCAGAGGTAGAAATGTATAATGCAATATGATAAATATATTCTAAAATTGTATCAATATACAAAATGTCTTAAGCAGAGGTAAAAACATGCATGCATACGATCTGACAAAACAACTTTTGTACAAATATTAGCAACACAAATAGGAGAATATTCAATATAACAAATATAATTTGAATTTGTATCAATATACAAGAATAATTTATGCCAATGTAAATTGTCTATAAATAATAGCTCACAACTAATTCACTCTATTACTCACTATTGTTATTTGTGTGAGTGAGTTCACACTAATCTACCTATTATCCCATTCAATTTTCTTTTATGTAGTAAGATCCCTGAGATACAAAATTTCCACCCCAATCCTGAACCCTATACCAGTTATAATCAATCCCTAATTGTTATTCCTAACCCTTAAGACAAACTTTGTTTGGAGAAGGGCCTTTGTCTTCTAGAATTACTTTCAGTTGTCATGAGGGTGATGTCTTTTCCGGGGGATCCTGTAAAACTAAAATGATGGTTAAGTTTCAAGATTACTGTCTGGTATAATTGCAAATAGTCTCTGAGTAGTTGATAGGGTTTTGCTGAAATTCTTATTTGGAGTACTGGCCAGAATGCTGTAAGAAGGTGCACAATTTCAGCTAACCAAGTTGGAACCATCTTGAGCAGCTGGTAACCAAAACTTGTCTCATAGCAGTCCTATCAACATCATGACATCATATCAACCAGGTGGAGTCATTGTTGTGGGGCCCCATATTCTTCCTGAAATCTTCAAAATTACTCCAGGAAAATTTATTGTTCATGGTGAAAAACTTAAACATTATTTTTATAGACATATATTCAATGAAAGATATTATATAAACAAAAATATGTATGGAGAAAAGTAAAATTGCCCCTAAATTCTTTCTTCTTTCTGTCCCACAACAGATCATACCTGATATGAGACAGAAACTCTGAATTTTTCTTTTAACAACATGCTTGTATTTAGAGAAGGATTGCCATTGTCCAACTCTAAAGCCCGCTTTCAATTTGAAGTGAGTCTATTATTCTACTGGGTGGTAGAGATACATATTTATGTTCAGAGATTTTACCCTTCAGATGATCTGTCCTCATAAGTCATATTCCTCTTTGTTTGGTTATCCTTTCTGGGTAGTTGTCTTTTCTTTAGGGATCTAAATGTCTAGGGTCTCTTGACTTTTTGAAGATGAGAATTTTCCTGCAATGATGAGAACAGATCCCTGCCCCAACCTTTATGAGTTTTTTTAACCACCTGTATGATTGTCACTTCTCTGTAGGCTGTCCTTTATCTTTCTAAAGAGAAAGATTCAAACAGAATCTTTATTAATTTTGAAGATATCTGTAGCTTTTCTTCTCCTGTAGAAACAAGAGTGAGACCCTGTTCCCCAATGTAGTATATTTCCTAGTTTCCATTTTGAGGTCAGTACTTCCTTGAAATACACTGGCTTACTTAATTCAGAAGTTTTTTCTGTTATCCAGTGTCTCCATGCTGCCATTGCTCCCTTCTCATTAGCACTAATAAAATTCATAGTAAATAAAGCATTATGTGATCTATTTCTAGGGGTATTTTCCATCCCTGTCTGTTTAACATATCCTATATAGTTTGGTTTCATCTTTATATAAATGCCTGACCTGTAGGATTGTTTGGTATGCCTGTAATATGCTTTATATTATAATAAGCAAAAAATCTGTTTCATTTTCTTAGAGACATATGATAGGCCATCGTCTGTCTTTATTTGTGCAGGTATACCCATGATAGTCATAACTTCTAATAAATGTGTGAATACTAAATTAGCCTTTTCTGAGCTGAAGGCAGCTGCCCATTGAAAACCTGAATAAGTATAAATGGTGTGATGCATATATTTTAATTTTTCCAAATTCTGTAAATGGAACACATCCATCTGCCAGATTTCATTCCTTTGAGTACCCTTTGGGCTATTCCCTGCAGGTAGTGGCATTTGGTTATAGAAAGAGCAAGTAGGATACTTCTTTATTAACTCTTTTGTTTGTTTCCATGTAACATGTAACTCTTTCTTTAAACCTTTGCCACTGACATGATGTTTTTTAGAAATTCTGAGGCCTTTAGCAATTTCCAGTCAATAATCAATCAATGTCTGTATTATCTTGTGCTAGAGGACTCAGAGGACCAGTATGGGACTCGATGTGTTTTATGTATATGGGACAAAGCCTATTCCTAATTATGTCTTGAACCTGAATGAATAAGGAAATCAATTCTGTATTATCTGGTATAAATTCAGTGGTATCAATATGCAAAACAACTCTTTCTGCATATTGTAAATCAGTAACTATATTGAAAGGTTCTTTAAAATCCCTTAGTACCATGAGACTAGCATCTAACTCTGCATTTTGGACAGAATTATAAGGGCTTTGTTCCACCTTACTTAAATCTTCTGATGTGTAACCTACCTTTTCTGATTTATTTGCATCAATATGAAATGTACAGGCTCCAGTTATTGGTATGTCATGTGTAATTTGGGAAAGAATGCAAGTATTTCTCTTTATAAGGTTAACTCTTTTGCTCTGGGGATAATTAGCTATTAATCTCTCCCTAAAAAAGTTAGCAAAGCTCTTTTCCACTGTTCATTGTCTTCTCATAATTTTTAAATTTTATCATTAGTAAAAGGTACTATAATTTCTGGTGGGCCTATTCCTGCTAGTTGAATAAGTCTCAATTTTCCATTTATAATTAATTCAGAGGCATTTTCCATATAAGTTTTTAAAATTTTTTACTTGGTTTATATTGTGAAAGCTCCATTCTAAGATAATATCTTCCCTCTGCATTAAAATTCCTGTATGGAAATTTCTGGAAGCCAATATGACTAGAATTCAATTAAGAATTTAATCTACCCTGTCCTCATGTGCCTCCTGTAATTTTTCTTCAGCAACAGTTAATTCTTTCTCAGCTTCAGTTGTTAATTCCCTGGGACTATTTAAGTATTTGTCACCATCTAAGGTTTTGTTTAAATGAATTATTAGAGAAAGTGTTATTCTAACAGATGGTTGTATACTAGAAATGCCTCCTGACAATCTTTGAAAGTCATTAAGAGTCCTCAATCAGTCTCTCCTAATTTGTTCCTTTTGTGTTTTAATTTTCTGTAAGCCTATTTTATAACCTAAGTAATTGACAGAATCTCCTCTTTGTATTTTTCAAGAGCAATTTGTAATCCCCATTTAGGCAAAACTTTCTTTACTTCTTCAAACATTCTTTCTAAGGTATCTGCATTAGAATCATATAGCAAAATATCATCTATGTAATGGAAATTATAGATTTAGGAAATTGTTTATGTATTATTTCCAGTGGGTGTCTTACAAAGTTTTGTCACAGAGTGAGGCTATTGAGCATTTCCTGTGGGAACACGGTCTACTTATATCTCCTAGTTGGCTGAGAATTATTATAAATAGGCACTGCAAAGGCAAATTTTTCTCTGTCCTTTTCTTGTAAAGGTATAGTGAAGAAACAATCTTTTAAATCGGTAACTATAAGAGGCCATTTTTTTAGGTAGTATGAAAAGCAACAGAATTTCAGACTGTAGAGGACTCATAGGTTGAATTACCTTGTTGACAACTCTTAGACCTGTCATCATTCTCCATTTACCAGATTTCTTTTTAACAACAGATAGGAGAATTCTATAGGTTGGTTGTTCAATATGGTGAGCATCTAAAGCTTGCAGTTTAACCATTTTAAAGGTAGGGCCATTAATAACTCTGAAGGTTTGCTAGTTTCCTTGAGTTCTTGTACAGCCAGAATGGCTGGTGACTCTTGTTTGTAGTACCTTATAATATCCTTTCCAGAAACATGAGTTTTTGGGATTGCAGGAATGTTGATCTGTGTAGTCCATTGCTATAGCAGGTCATGACCTCATAAATTCACTACAACATTAGCCACAAATAACCTCAGCCTTCCTTTCTGACCTTCTGGCCTTATTCATTGAACCCATCTTGTACTTTGTTCCACATGAAATAGGGTTCCAATTCCTAGGAATTGAACATCTTCCTCTGAAGAGGGTGATTCAGATACCAAGATTCTGGTGTAATGATAGTGACATCCACACCTGTGTCCAGTAATCCCTCAATTATGATATTATTTGTATGTACTCTTAGCATTGACCATTGATCATTTATAGAAGGCTGCCAAAATATATGTTTCCTATTCCCTAATGGAATTTTTGATTCATCCTCCATGTCTATTTCATCATCTTGAACAGTATGGTTTTTCACAGCAGACACCGAATATTTTAATTTTCCTGGTGAGACATGTTCTCCATAGTAACTGGGAACGAATAGACCACATTTGACATGGGGGCCTGCGAGAGGGCCCCCAAGCAGTTTCCTGATGGTGTTGGGTTGCCTTGTCTGTTTTTTTGTTGATCTACATTCATTGGTCCAATGTTGGCTTTTGCCACATCTTCTACATAGTCCAGAATATTGAGGCCTTCTATTTTACCATTCCCAGAGGATACATTATTTCTAGGAATTCCTGGCCTACAATCCCTTCTCAAATGTCCTATTCTACCACAATTAAAGAATTTGGCACAATTATACCATTGGAAATTCTCTTACCCAAGCCTCAGTATTATAGTCAAATATCTCAACAGTCATTGTATGCAGGATCCATTTTTCCATTGGTGCTGATCTGACTTTTAAAGACCCAAGTTTTCAAAAACCATAAATTCAATAAGTACTCATTTAGCTTTTGCATCTGTTACTCCTATTTGTAAAGTATTAGTTAATCTTTGTAAAAAATCACTAAGGTGTTCTCTCTGGCCCTGTTTAACCCTGGTATATGATTCAATTTATTTTCCTAGTTCTTGAATCCTGTCCCAAGCAGTTAAGGCTGCTGTGTGGTGTAGGGACAAGGTGTGTTTGTCATATAGAGTCTGGCCCTTTGGTTCTGCATAATAGCCCTCAGCAAGTATTTGATCATGGGAAGCTTCAAGTCCTTTCGTTTTTCCCTGTTGTATTAAAATTTTTGTCTCTTCTCGCAAGTAGCACTTCCATAGCAGCTGTTGTCTGTCTTCAAGGACCACTGAAACTAATTGAAGCCAATCATGAAAAACAAAACTAATCCCCCAAATCAAATAAATTTATGTATAAGAAAAACCACCTAATCCTTGAAGAATACCATTCATAGTGTAAAAAAAATGGTTATTAAATTCTTGAATGATAATAGTGTCTGTCATCATATAACTTTCAAATTTATTGATTTATTTACCATCATTAAGAAATTTCAGTAAATTGTTGTAGTGTATTAATCTTTATTGGCCAGCAGTTTTCGTGGTTGCAGCCATGTGGTGGAGAGGCACAAGTGGTGGAGAGATGTGACCAGCTGTGGCAAATGGTCCTGCTTTGGTTTTGCACATTGTTGCCTGCTTAGATACTAAAAAAAATGCTTTCTTGACAATTTAAGACCAATTATAAAGGACAACTAGAGTGATATCATACACAGAGAGAGTTTATTGGTAGTCAGCATAAGAAAGAAACCCAAAGCTTGCTATCAATTGCAAGCTGTGAATGGGAAACTGTCCACAGCTGGTGGATGTAACACTGTGGGAATTTCTGTGAGTAAAATAATGTGCTGTTGTGGGGAAAGTTGGGGAGAGGCAGTGGCAGGCATGCCAGGGGTGAAAAATGTGCTCTGGCTGGTGAACCAGGAAGTGTAGCAGGGGAAAAGAGGGAAAGGTATGCGTGGATCTTTTAGGTCAGTCCTGGTAAGCATGAATTTATTCCCACATTGGGTGACTAGATGAAGGTTAACACAAATAAAGTAATCTCACACTAGCTCAGAATTGAGTATAATAAAGGGGTTCTTTATTTAGAGGGAAATCAGGTCACAGTCATCTACACAAATGGGGAATGGGAGCCAAATCCAGGATCTGGGAGAGGTAGAAAAGAAAGAGCAAGCTGATGGTGCTCTCCTTCTTGGTACCCAAGGCCATTCTCAATCTAGTCCAGCCCCTTAAAAGCCATTGGCTGAAGGAGGTTCTCCATCAGGTTTTATAGCTGGATCAGTGTCCAAGTCCTAACACTAAAAGCTTAGCCTGATTACAGAAAATGGCTGGTTCAGGTTTCATATGCTGCATTACTAAGAGTCCTTGCTAGGATATACACCTCATAGGTTCCAGGGAGTTCCCACTGCAGTCTGTTTCCACATTACCCCCAAATATCCACCAGTTCCAGTCATCTCTCTCCCTTCTTCCTCCCTGGGATCCCTCCTGTTCCCATCCCCACCAGCCTCCAGTACACTCAAAAAATCTATTCTGTTTCCTCTTCCCAGGGAGATCCATGTTTCCTCCCTAGGCTTCTCTTTAATCTAACTTCTCTGGATCTATGGATTGTAGTATAATTATCCTTTGCTTAAAACTAATATTTACTTATGAGTACATACCATGTTTGTCTTTCTGGATCTGTGTTACCTCATTTGGAATGATTATTTCTAGTTCCATCAATTTGCCTGCAAATTTCATGATGCTATTTTTTCTAATAGCTGAGTAATATTCTACTGTGTAAATACTCCACATTGTCTTTATCCTTTCTTCAGTTAAGGGACATCTAGGTTTTTCCAGTTCTGGAAGTTGAATGAGCCAGAGACCTAGGATAGAACAAAACATGACTGATTAAAAAAAATGTCAGTGAAATAATTCCTAATCATATTCTGCTATACTCATAGATTGGTGCCTAGCTCAATCATCATCAGAGATGCTTCTTCCAGCAGATAATGGGAACAGATGCGGAGAATCACAAACAAACAGTAGTTGGAACTCGGGGAATGGGGGGAATTGTAGGAACCAAAGGGGTTCAAGGACACCAGGGAAACATAACCTACAAAATCAACTAAGCAGAGTTCATAAGGGTTCACAGAGACTAAAGACTATAACCATGGAGTTTACATGGGTCTGCCCTAGACCCTCTGCATACATACTGTGATTATTGCTTGGGTTTTTTTTTTGTTGGACTCCTTACAATGAAAGGGAGGTTGACTCTGACTCTGCCTGCTCTTGATACATTTTTCCTCCTACTGTATTGCCTTGTCTAGCCTCAATATGAGGGTCTTTGACTAGAGGTCTTGTTATGCTGTGTTTGGTTGTTATTATTAGGAATCCTGCCCTTTTCTGGAGGGAAATGGAGGAGTAGTGGTTCTGGGGGAGATAGAAGGTGTGGGAGAACTGGGAAGAGGGGAGGGAAGGGAGACTATGGTCAGTATGTATTGTGTGAACAAAGAATAAATGACAAAATAAATTGCTATTAAGTTTTCACATAAAAGTTCCAATAGGGGGTAATGTTGACCCAACTCGGTGTGTCTCATCTTTATAACATAATATTTCTGATAATCTACACTATCATTAAAAAACACTTAATCATGATAGCAACCTTGGATTTCAGATGACAGCTACTAAAAATGACTGTATTAGAGAATATTAACTCCATCAAAGGAAGAATACATCCTTGCATTTATAATATAGTGTCTATTAGGAGGTGAGAGTCTGGTGGAGGAAGTGGGTCACTGGACACATGTCTTTAATGGGTATGTCTTTTATTTGGTCCCTTCCTGTCTGACCCTGCTTCCCAGTCATTGTGGAAACAACTTAGCTCTTATGTGGGTCTCTATGGTAGTAAAGAAGGTACTTTTGTCTTGGAAGTACAATAAAGAGTATATATTAGTTATTTTTTCTCATTGTCATGACAAAATACCCAATAAAAGTAACTTAAGGACATAAGGGTTTATTTTGACTCAAAGTTCAAGGGTACAGTCGATCATGGTGCAGAAGATATGGCATGAGGAGTGAATCCAGCATTGGTCTCATTGTGCCTGCAGTCGGAATGCAGAGAAAGAATGCTGTCTCAACAAGGTTTCCCTCTACATGGAAGTGATGTCACACATACCCACGGTAGATCATCTCTGCTCAATTAAGTATGAAAACAGCCTTATGCATAGAGCCCGAGGTAAATTTGCATAATAATGTAAAATCCTGCTAAGTCCAGGGCAGAGACTAGCCATCATTACACTAAATGCCTTGTATGGAAAAGTGGTGAGAAGAAAATAAGAGGTGGAGAGAAAATTCAAATGCAAGATCATAGGACTTGGTAGGGTGAATTAAATATGTTTTTCTTCTTTCAAAATTTAGTGCAAAAGCAAGGGTTTAAGTTATGTATGAAACAACCCTGGAAGCTAGTGAAATAGCTTAACAGGTAAAAGTACTTGGTATGTGAGCCCAATGACCCGAGTTCTATCCCTGGAACTCTGGTTGAAGAAGAGAATCAAACTCCTAGTAATTGTCTTCTGACCTTTACATGTGCATGTATGTGTTTGAGGAAGGCACACACACTCTCTCTCTCTCACACACATGTGCACATGTGTGAACACAAGCATCATTGTAATTCAAAAAATAAGCCTTGCAGCTAAGAAAAAGGTAATTTCAGTAAGCAAGAATAGGAACATGGAGAATACTTAACGATAATTTGGGTGAGATATGATGAAAATTTAAATGATTGTGGTAGTATTTTTGGATGACTATGATAGCATTAGAATAGAGATGTGGAAAGAGTTTGAGACATTTGGAATCAGAATAAAAAGAATTTATTATTTTATTGGTTAAGGGTTTCATGCTTCCTTGGGGCACACAAAAATGTCACAGAGTTCCTGTGCACTTTTTCTGTGGCTCACACTTGATATGCCATATAAATGCAGTTGTCTTCTGCCAAGAATCCTTTGTGTGACCCTACCACATTGAGCTCACACAAAATCTGGTAAATGTTTTGTTTTTATCACAAGTTTTATTAGAACATGTTGTAATTGTTATTTCCTTCCATAGACAGTGCACTGACCGAGTGATGGTCATGGTGCTTGGCACAGTGTGAGCATTTAGTTTTTGTTGAAATGTGAAGTATGTCCTCTAAGGTAGGGGTGATGGGATACTGAGCAGGCTTTTGAGCCTAGTGATGGTCTGAGCATGACATGAGTACTACCTAAGGTCAGGGACCCTTCAAAGGACTTCCTTTAATTACTACAAAAACTCTCAAGAAGGATGATCAGAACATCTTAAATGGTAATGATCTGGAAAATGGAAAAGGACTTACAAATTGGAAAATTAAAATAGTCACCTCACATGCTACAAAATTAGTTTAAAGGCAAGCTAACTGAGGGAGGAAAGCAACTCGGCCCTGGAGAAAAGATTAGATTCACCTGAGAACAGGTCAAGTTCTATTACTTAATACACTCATTTTGCATGGATATTTTTTCATTTCCAAAAATACCAACTTAAGTTGACTGATATCTAATTTCATGGTATATTGCATGTTGAAGGAACTTGATGGTGAGGGTGAGAGAGTTTTAAAACTGTGGCAGTATAAAGTTACATAAAACTGGGATTTCTGATTTAGACCTTGTCTCTACCTTATAAAGTTAAAGAAATAGGAATTTAGGCTTCAAATCTCTCATACATTAAAAATAACATTACAAAATATTACTTTACATTCATCCCAATTGCATTATTCCATAAATTTTGTCACATTTGTTGTTATATAGTTCATCTTATTTGTCTGTCTAATGGTAATAGGATAAGCAACAGAGGACCAATTCCATCACAATTCACCATAATTCCACTTAGAATGTTTAGACAGCTTAAATATGATATATAATCATTGGAATGCTGGAAAGACTCTAGACATGGGCATTCGTGCCAGCTGAACCTTACCTTCTTTGCATAACTTCCTTGAATTTATCAGGGTTAGTAATTTCCCTGGGGATTAAGCTTTCAGGAGATTTCATCATGAAGATACATAGTGTAAAATAAAAGTTACACATTGAGTTATAGTATCAATGAATTTAAAGTCTTCAAATGTTTGTAGAATATCTAGCAATCTGAAGTATATCTCTGTACATCTAGAAAACCTAACTAACATTACTACATGCTTGACTATTATAGACGACTATCTATTAACATGTTATATATATAACATATGATATATAATATATAATATATGATCATATATAATATATATCATATATAATATATATCATATATATAATTGACCTTAAATTTTTATCAATAAATCAAAATCCATGCCAACGCAAAGTATTTGTCTCTATAGCATATCCTCCTTTAAATGTAAACAAACATTTATAAAGAATATTTGGGAATTTGGGCATAGTTCTCTCCAAACTGCTTCCTGCTTTTTATTGCATGAAGTATTTTTGGGGTTCACAGAGACCTTTTTAGGGGAGTATTGGTCTGTCAAACCACATTAGTCTGGAAGAATTCCACAGTTTCACATCTTCTGCGGAAACAAAAGTAGAACCTTTTTTTCTAAAGCAAGATATTCCTAGACTCAAATACCTTTAAAATATATTTTTTGGTTTAGCTTGGCAGTCCCCAGAATCAAATATCTCTCTGCAGTAAAAAAAAAAAAAAAACACAATAATATATATAATTCAGATTCTTTGTGTATATTTCATCTTTATGTGGCTTATTTTTCTTTACTTCATTAATCTATGACTGTCTCACTCTGTCTCTTTAAAGACTTTATTTTATTTTTTTAAATGATTTGCTTCCTTTTACAACTGTCTATATTCTTTTTCCTCTCTCTCTCTCTTGCTTACTTACATTTATCCAACACTTTCACCCATTTAGAGGTCTTTTCCATCTGAATTTGTCCTTATAGCAAGATGTGATAATTTTCTAACCAGGAATACTTTTAAAATTTTAGGCTGCTTGGTCACAGTGGCCTTGGATGCTGGCTTTGTCTCTCTGAGGCTTTCAATATGGTAGAGGTAGTTCACTGCCAGCTCTGGGACTGCTGTGTGGGAGCTGTCTTCATCCCCTCAACTCTAGGAAGCACCGTGCAGCATGTCCTTTTTATCTGAATAAAAGCTAAATCTGACATGCAGCACACTGCATGGTCTGGAAATATCTCTGTGTATGGCTGCAGTAATCTGCCATGCTCTCCTGCCTGTGCATGCCTAGCAAACCAGATCCCATTGCCTGCTCATGTGGGGAGTGCTGAGCCATGGGTAAGGTCTCAGCTACTTTCCTTCCAATCCCAAGTGGGCATACAAGCATCCAGACCCAAAGTGGGTTGTGTGCATCAGCACCCCAAAAGAGCCAGAGCTTTTCCTGTAATTAGCACAAACCAGGAAGGGATCTCTTAAAGAGATTCTTGCCACTAAAGCTGAGTCAGGAATCCTCTTAAAGGAGCCATGTCTTTGCTTGCTGCCAGCAAACAGAGCCTAACTGGAAAAAGAAATGTGACTACAAGAAGGTGCACTAGTCTCTTGTGTGTGTCTGTCTAGAATTAATTTTCAAGCTTTCTCAGGTTTTACATGGATGTAGTCAGCCCCATGTTGGGCACCAAATTTGTAGACAGAGACTGCTCATTCCTGACCACCCAGACTTGAAATAATCACACAGAAATCACATTAATTAAACACTGCTTGGCCTATTAGCTAACACTTTTTATTGGCTAGCTCTTATATGTTATTAATCTATTTCTTTTAATCTGTGTATTGCCATATGGTTGTGGCCTACTGGTAAGTTTCTTTCTGGCATCTGCCATCTGTCTCCTGTGTTGGCAACACTGCTTCTCCCTGACTGCCTATTCTCTTTACCTCTATCTGCTTGGATTTCCCACCTTGCCCTATTTTGAACTGCACTAGGCCCAAAGAAGCTTTATTCATTTACCAATGGTATTCATAGCATACAGAGGAGAATCCCATATCCTGTGGATCTCTCAGCTTCTTCCTCAGGACCATGTCTGCCTGCAAACTGCCATGACAATAATGGACTAAACCTCTGAAACTGAGTGAGCATCCATTAAATGTTTTCCTTTACAAGAGTTGCCAATGTCATGGTGTCTCTTCACAGCAATAGAAACCAGAGACAGGTGTCAAGCCACTTTCCATGTATATTGGATTAACCTTTCATCACATCTCACAATATTTGTTGAATAACAATAACCAGAAATTACATCAAGGTAAAAAGAATTCTCCACTTTTGCTTAAGGATTAAATCAATTTGTCCTTATACTCCAAAGATCATTTAAGGAATAAATGCATTTGATTGATTGATTGATTGCTATATACCCTATACTTTAAAACATCAGAAGGAGTATCTTCTATCTACTTCCAAAAAATTAAAAACTGAATAATACATTTGATGTATATTCAGTTAAAGAAATATAACTTACCTTGTGATGTTTGAGAAGATTTTGAAAGACTTTGATGAAAAAAATATTGTCACCAAAGTTTTGAACATATTCTTTCTTAGTTACTCATTTTTCACACAATCATGTCTATCATTAATGGTTGGAGGAGGATAAAGCAAAATATGCATGTATCAGATGCTATGGTCTTTTTGAAAGACTTTAGATTTATTTTTCTTGACTATGCAGCATCTACCCCATGTCATAACTGCTCTCTCCTCTGAAGGACTTTCACTTTCTATGAATGCTTCATGAAAACAGAAGGAAGCTTCATTTGTTCTCTACATGTTCCACTTAGAGATTAAAATTTACACACAGAGATCCTCACCAAACCTACTTCTGAAACATTGAGTTAGTCAACTCAGTGGGAAAGGTGTTTAGTGTTTTGGATGACTAAAGAAGGTTACTTCTCATTAAGTTTTCCACTTGGTGTATCAGTAATAGAATGTATTGCTCTAAACCAGTGGTTCTCAACTTTCTTAATGCTGTGATCCTTTAATATAGTTCCTTATGTTATAGGAACCCCAAGCCCTAAAACTGTTTTTGTTACTACTTTATAACAGTAATTGTGTTACTGTTATAAAATGTAATGTAAATATCTGCGTTTTCTGATCATCTTAGGCAACTCCTATGAAAAGGTTTTTCAACACCCAAAGGCATTTTAACCAACTGGTTGAGAATATTTGTTCTAAATAATGTTATGAAAATGTCTCAATACCAAGAACTTGAGAGAAAAATGCATCAGGGAACTGTGCAGGAAGAGATGCTCCAGGTGTCCTGACAAGTTATATGACTTCCACAGTAGGATCTTTCCCTAGTGTTTGAGTTAACTTTTTGAAACACATTCCATATGGTGGGATGCCTTGCTCAGTTTTGATGTGGGGGATGGGGATGCTTGGTTCTGATTTAACTGAATGTGCCAGGATTTGTTGATTCCCCATGGGAGGTCTCACTCTTTATGAGGAGATGATGATGGTGGATTGAGGGGAGAAGGGGAAGAAGGACAAGAGGAGGGGATGGGAACTGTGGTTGGTATGTAAAATGAATAAAAATAATGAAAAAATAAAATGGAAAAAGAGAAAACAGGTAGAGCAAGGCATGAGGAGAAAGCCAGAAAGCAGCACTCCTCCATGGCCTCTACATCGGCTCCTGCCTCCAGTTTACTGCCCTGTTTATGTTCCTGTCAACAAATAAACATTTTCCTCCCTGTGGTGGTTTGAAAGAAAATGGACCACAAAGGGATAGACACTATTAGGAGGGTGGCTTTGTTGGAGTGGATATGACCTTATTCGAGGAAGTACTGTGCACTGTGGGGGTGGGCTTTGTGGCTTCCTAGACTCAGGATACTACCCACTGTGACTGATAGTCTACTTCCTGTTTTGTTGTGGGATTTTGATCCCTTTAGTCAATGACTTTTAGGGCAGCATGCCCTAGTGCATTTGTGATGCTATTTCTGATGCTCTTCTCTCTCCCTGGAGGAGCCCTGGCTACCACCCTTTGCAGTCTGCCCTCTTCTCACCCAGTGATTAATAGGCTGACACAGATGATGAAGACTCAAGTGCTTTGTGCAGTGACAGTGTGCCATCTGAGCCATCCCTCCAGCCTGCAGCCTGCCTCTCCTCTTCCAATCCTTTCCTGGCTGCTGGAGAAGGCCCCAGGAACCTGACCCTGACTGAGCTCTGACCACTAACACTGCTGGCCATGTACACCTCACATAGGATGACCCCAGAATTCCCCCATCCCCATTTGTGCTTAGCACATGGGACTGCTGAGATGCATAGCAGCGACCAGGGCTGTATGGGAAAGGAACTGATCTATAGCTGGGTGTCCCTTACCTTTGGCTGGCTGCCAGTATTATCCTTGAATGGGCTATGCTGGAGGTAGGTATAAGGGTATTTCTGCTCCTGCCATAAGCCAGTGATCTCAACTTGTGGCACTAACTTAGAAGAGGGTTTATTTGAAATAAAAGGGAAGACTGTTTTACAAGTAGCTAGGACCTTCTTATTTCTTCCCTCTGGGAAAGGAATTTGTGACTGGGCTAGGGAGACCCCTTCCCTGCTGGTTGAAAGGCAATTCTCCTCTTGACCTGGCTCAGCACTGCTCTGGTTCTGAAAGTCACATGTGTATCCTGACAAGAGAAGAGGCAGGTCCCAGTAAAAACATAGCACTAGATCTAAATATGCATGAATTCACAGCAACAGTAAAGTCAAGCTTCCAGTCATATGGAACGAACAATGCCTGGTGTACAGAATCAACTCACTTCCTAGCAGCTCAAATCTAACACACGATGTCAGAGAACCTAAGTGTGTGTCAGCAAAAGGACAGACATATTCAAAGAGAAAGTAGACTATATGTATGTAGTGATGCCAGAATGATGGACAAAAAGAAACCTGAAGGAAGATATAAATATAGACAGGTAAAGACAAGGTAATCAATGAGCTATATAGTACAAACAAGCAAACAAACATGATAGACTAAAAAGGGAAATTTATTGTCCAGGGAATATGCCTATGTAGTTCTCCTTCATAAAAATAGCAAATAACACATATGACAAATAGTTCACAAAAGCTTCTATTTATCAAACAAAAAGACAACTCAATTTAGAAATAAGCAACTGAGATGAACATATTAAGAAACAAAAACTCCAAGACAAAACTCATAAAGTTGCTCAAATTCTAATGATTTCCAAACACAATGTGCTACTCCACCGTCCAATACTTACTTATTGTGACATTACAGTGGGGTGCTGTCTGGTGCTGTTCTAGAAGCCCAGAGAAGAAGTGCTCAAAAATTGCTGTCCAGAGGCTATGAATCCCCAGTTATGAGGAAAAAAAATAAAAAAAGAAAATCTTGCTCATATGTGAGAAAATGAAAACTGTATCTTGACGGGGTGATCTATTGAGGAATGGGCTTCCAGAAAAAGACACCAAGCAACTGAAGATGTGTGTGAAGAGCACTCTTTCCTGGCTACACTTGGCTTAGTTAAATGCTGAAGACCAAAAAGTCTACAAAAGGAAGAGAAGTGTGTAAACAGAGACTGCTTGTTCATTCCCAGCCACCCAGACTGAATAATCACATAGAAACTAAAATTACAACACTGCTTGTCCAGTGACTCAGGAATACTTCTAACTGGCTATTACATATTAAATTAACCCATTTCTATTAATCTGTATCTCCACAAGGCTGTGGCCTACAGGTAAGGTTCTGGTGTCTGTTTCCTTTGGCAGCTACATGGTATTTCCTTGGCTCTGCCTACTCTCCCTATATAACTCTTCCTGCCTTTCTATATTCTGCCCTGTCATAAAAGGTAGTTTTATTCATCAACCAATAATGTGTGTGTGTGTGTGTGTGTGTGTGTGTGTGTGTGTGTGTGTATGTATATATATATATGGACATCCCACATCAGAAGTGATCTGTAAAGTTGAACTATCTGGAAGACTGGCCGCTCTGTAGGGGAAGCCAGTAGAGCAGATTCCTCAAAGTGGTTGCCTCAACATTACAGAGAGATATTGGGTGACTGTCCAGGCAGCCAGCAGTTTCTGTCATTTCTTGCATCTTTTGAAGGTTACTCACTTGTACTTCCTGTTTGCTCAAATAATATCATTTCCCTTCTCCGGTCTTTGATGGAGTTGAAGATTAGATAGTTACAGTTACAATGCTCTCATATCTTAGGTAGAACATATTAGATACAAGACTTAGATTTTCGAGGACAGGACAGCTATTGGAATAATCTCTGTACTTTGCCAATTACCTTTGGCCTGACCATTTAGTATGTGTTTCTTGCTTGATGTTGTTCTTGTTGGTTGCAGTTTTACTTTTGTTTATGCCATTGCATTTTCTTTCTTCTGCACAATACTAGATAGTTGTTCTTATTGTAGATAATTTTATGTTAGCCTTAGGACATTCTTATTTAGAGAGAAGGGTAAGTGCTGTGGGATTTTGCTGTTTAGCCAATGACTATGGTGCATCAAGTCCTAGGGTATAGTCTTGTCTGTATACTTAAACATGTAAGAGCTGAGGGTAGTGGGTGCCTCTGACTGCTTGCTTAGACTGCTCCTCAGACTGACTGCTTCAGACTGTTGCCTCAGACTGCAATGAGCTCCTGTCTCCTTCTGCCTTATATTCATTCTTCTTCCTGTCTAGTAATATCACTCCTATCTCCACTTCCCTAGTACTGGCAGTAAAGGCATGTGATCCCAAGTGCTAGGATAACCTTTATGTGAGCTCTGTTTCTCTTTTAGACTGGATCAATTCCATGTACCTCAGGCTGGCCTTGAATAGACAGAGATCTTTCTGCCTCTGTCTCCCAAAACCTGGGATTAAAGGATTAAATGTTTGTGCCCACAACTACCTTAGTTCTGCACATTGATCTTTAGGCAAACTTTATTTGTTAAAACACAAATAAGATATCACTACATTTCACATTTTTTGTTTATATTATAACTAATATAAGAAAAACTATATACAATAAGTACAATAGCTAATTACAATATATATATATATAGGCAATAAATACATCAACAATGTCTAGTACATTTTTATTTGACAAATTCGGGGAAAATACTCCATTATCTATTCTAACTTGGTGAGTACAAATTCTTTTACCTAATTTACTTTCTACTGTAATTTACATTGCCATACAAAACTATTTTTCAATATCTCTCAACTTTATATACTTTATACCTCTATAATGGGTTTTTTTCTGAGTCTGATAAACAAGGAAAAATATAACTGTCACTGTACCTGTAACTGTAACTATCTAGTCTTCAACTTCCTCTGAGACCTGAGAAGGAAATAATGTTAACTGAGTAAACAAAAAGTGGAAGCAAGTGACTTTCAAAAAATGTGAGAAATGATAGAAACAACTGGCTGGTTGGACATTCATCCAAGGTTCATCTGCAATGTTGGGCATCCATCTTTGGCCTAAAGACTTAGAGCATTTGACAGACTATTCTATGAAACAAAATTTTTGAAGGACTGTCCCATCTTGTCTTGCCATGGGTCGTCAGTCACTCTGCTTTGTATCATGATTGTCCAGTTAAGAAAACATACTGTTAATAGTCTAGGCAAAGACATTTTCTTGCCCAGTGGCTTACTTTTGCCACAGAGAAAGTAAGCTCCATGTAGAGTTTCTTTGATGCCCATTACCTTTTCTGAAGTAGATTGGTGCTGCTAGGATCAGAGATGTTTCATTGTCTTAAAAAGAACCTATGTTATTAAAACACCTTAAAAACATATTCTATAGATCTCTGATGTGTTTTGAAGATGACCTGTCTATTTAAAATATCTCTGTTTGATCTTGAAAATGTATCTAATATGACTACAAGTTTATTTATAATAGGTGACTAATTACAAACCTGCATTTCCTTATTATCCTACACAATCGGTAATAATAACTTTCAAGAACTAAAAAATTTGCCATACCTTGTGAGCTGTATAGGACAATACCTTAAACAAGAGTAGAAATGTATGTACAGTCTGCTCTAACAAAATTAATCCAAAATTTGAATCAATATGAAAAATTTGTATATAATATACAAAAGTCCAAGCCAATGTAAAATATTTAAATCTAGTAGCTGTTTTTTAAAAGTAGATTTAAAAAAATCTACCATTTTTATTTTATCATATCCATATCTTCCCCCTTTCTTTTCTAAAATCTACACTTTTATCCAATAATATCTGTATCCTTTTTTTTCTTTTCAAAACATGAACCCTGAATCTAATCTCCTTAGCTGTTTTCTTGACCATTACTAATAACTTGTAACCAATTCCCCTAAATAATGACAAATATCCAAAACCTAATGAAAGACCAAAAACCATCCACCCAGCCTCCTAGGAATGTGGGTCTCATGTTCTTAAATTTGCTTCCTGGTATCTGGGGGTTATGACTTTGTTAGGTGATCCTGAAAAGAAAATTTTGAGTTAATTGTCAAGTTCTGGGAGAGATAGCAGTGTTTGTTGTCTAGTCTCTGTGTAATGGGAAATTTCAGGGCTTGTCTCAAGTCCTGGTGGAAGAGTAGTCTATGAGGATGGATCATCATCTCAGCTAGCCACCTAGAAATTGTTCTGAGCAACTTTCAGTCCAAAGCTGATCTTTTGATAGTGTTTTCTAATCTTAGTGGTATTATCGCAGTTCTGGTAGAATTGTCATTGTGGGGCCCCATCCTCCTCTTGAAGACTTTAAAAGCACGGTCATGGTCCACTGCAGAAAAGTATTAGAGACTCAAACATGAAATTATGTATAGGAAGCTAGATGAAGAGTTTTATAGAATTAGTACTTACATGACCATTACTATCATGACAAAAAGTTTAAAATATATATACTAATATGCTGTGGGACAATGGTCTTTTATCCTGTCACTTGTATTATTTTTAATAAAATGCTGATTGGCCATTAGCTAAGCAGCAAGTATAGGTGGGGTGACTGTGACCAGGCAGGAAGTAGAGACTTGGCAATGATAATTCTGGGAAGAAGAACTTTGAGTCTGCAGTCATGACCCAGAGACAGAGGAAGTCAGACACAGTGGAAGCAAGATGTGACTGCATTGCCAAAATAGGTACCAAGCCACATGGCTAACACAGACAAAAATTATGGGCTAATATAAGTTATAAGAGTTAATAAGAAGCCTGAGCTAACAGGCCAATCAGTTTATAATTAATGTAGACCTCTATGTAATTTCTTTGGGACCAGGCAGGACCTGATGTCGCTGAGGCAACAGTAATCTTATAAGTTTTGAGATAATATTGATACCGTAGAAAGTTTATGCTATTAGTGGTAATAAAATAGTCTCCAAATTTTTGTTTATGTTCTGTCCCATATCAGGTGACTCTTCTGACATGAGACAGAGATTTTGGATTTTACTTTAACAAGCATGCTTGGGTTTAGAGAAGGAGAGAGCCATACTCTAACTCCAAAGCCAGCTTTAATCTTGAACTGAACTGGGAGTACAAAAAGGCCATTTGAATTATATGTACATACTGAACAGCAGAAACAAATATTTGAAAGCCAGGCAGTGGTGGTGCAGGCCTTTAATCCCAGCACTCGGGAGGCAGAGGCAGGTGGATCTCTGTGAGTTCAGGCCAGCCTGGTCTACAAAGAGCTAGTTTTAGGACAGGCATCAAAGCTACACATAGGAACCCTATCTTGAAAAACCAAAAAAGCGAACATTTTGTAGGTTTTATGAAATTTTATCTTGTTGGAAATATTATATACTAATACATCAATTTAATGTACTTTGGGGCATTTTTTTCAAATGTTTTGTCCTTTTCCTTCATATGTCTTATGTATCCAGTGATCTTCAGATTCTTTACTTGGTTGCCTTTATTCTACTGAAAGGACAGAAACAATACCCTTCCCCAACCCTAATTTTGGGGAAATTATATTTTGGCAAGTAATAGCTGAGCAAATGAAAAGCATTTGTTAGCTTTATAGATTAGTTTAGATGAAAAGGCCGTGCTGCTCTATGAACTATCATTTTTTCTAATTAAGAGGTCTCTATTGTTCAAACTGAAACTTTATCAATTTTGATGATAACCATGGCTTTTTTTTCTCTTGTAGAAACAAAAGTGAAACCTCTTCCCCAAATTAACGTATGCCGTGCTTTCCATTCTGAGGTCAACACTTCTTTATAGTATATCAGCTGACTTAATTTCATAGTTCTTTTTTGTTATCCAATGTGTCTTAGCAGCTGTTGATTCTTTCTCATTAGCATTTAAAAAATTAAAGTTAGTAAAGCATTACACAATCTGTTTCTGGGGGTCTTTATTATCTCTTTCTGTTTATTCAGCATGTCCTTTAGAGTTCAATTTGATCATTCAATAACTACCTGCCCTGTAGGACTGTGTGGTATACCTGTAATTTGTTTTATATTATAATAGGCAAAAAACTATTTCATGTTTTTAGAGCCATATGCTGGACCATTGCCTGTCTTGCTGTAACTTCTAGCAACTATGTGACTATTGAATCAGCCTTTCCTGAAATCAAAATAGTTTTCCATTGAAATGTTGAATAGATACCAATGGTGTAGTGTACATTTTTTAATTTTCCACATTCTACAGAATGGAACACATCCATATGCTAGATTTCATTCCTTTGAATACCCTTTGGGTTATGTCTTTTGGTAGTAGAGTTTGGTTGTATAAAGAACAAGTAGGACATTTCCTTATAATTTCCTTGGCTTGTAGCCATATGGTGAAAAAGACTTTTTTAAATTTTTGCTAATGACATGATGTTTTAAATGAAATTATGAGACCTCCAGCACATATCCAATCAATAGTTGATCAATTTCTTCATTAACTTGTGCTAAAGGACCTGGCAGATCCATTTGGGATGATTCCTATTCCTGATAATTTCTTGTAACTGAAGAAATAATAAAGTCACTTCTGTATCATCTTGTATAAATTCAACAGTTTCAATATACAAAGTAACCCTTTCTGCATATTGCAAATTGGTAACTATGTTGAGAGGTTCCTTACAAACCATTAGTACTATGAGAATAGCATATAATTCTTATTTTTGGACAGGATAATAAGGGTTTATATCCACTTTACTTAAATTTTCTGATTTATTACCTCCATTTCCTGATTTGTTGGCATCAGTATAGAATGTAGGGGCTCCAGACATTGTTAATTCCCATAGAATATAAGAAAGGATACAGCTATTTCTCTTTATAATTTGAATTTTCTTGCTTTTGGGGTATATGTTGTGAATATCTCCAAAAATGGTTGCAAGTTATTTGACAGTGTTTACTTTCTGCCAATAATTTGTCAATTTCATCATTATTAAAAATATTATAATTTCTTCTGGGTCTAGTTTTGCTAATTGATGAAGTATCAACTTTCCTTTTTAGAATTAACGCAGAAACCTTTTCCACAGAAGTTTTCAAATTTGTACCCTATTTTATGTAATAAAAACATCCATTCTAAGATAATATCTTCTCTCTGCATTAAAATTCCTGTAGGGGGATGCTTAGAAAATAATATTACCAGATTGCAGTTAAGCTTTGAATACACAGGATACACATGTGCATTCAGTAATTTCTCTTCCACCAAGGCCATTTCTCTCTCAGCTTCAGCTGATAATTTTCTGGGATTTTTAAGTCCTTGTCACCCTCTAAGATTTATTTTATTTTTTTATTTTATTACTTAAAAAATACCAATCCAAATTCCCACTCCCTCCCTTCCTCCCATTCCCTCCACAAACCCTCCCACCCCTCCCCACTCCAATCCTAAGAGAGGGCAAGGCCCCCTGCCCTGTGGCAAGTCCAAGGCCCTCTTTACTACATCTGGGTTGAGCAAGGTATACATCCAAAGAGAATAGGAAAGCCAGTACATGCAGTAGAGACAAATGCCAATGCCACTGTCAGTGGCCCTTCAGTCTGCCCCAACTGTCAACCACATTCAGAGGGACTAGTTTGATTCCATGCTTGTTCAGTCCCAGTCAAACTGGAGTTGGCGAGCTCCCATTAGCTCAGGCAAACTGTCTCAATGGGTGAACCTCTCATGGTCTTGCCCTCCTTGCTGATATACTCATTCCTTTTACTCTTCAACTGGACCTTGGGAACTGAGTCCAATGCTCCAATGTGGTTCTCTGGCCTCTGTTTCCATCTGCTGTTGGACAAAGTTTCTATGGTAATATTTAAAATAATCATCAGTCTGACTAAAGGGCAAGGCCAGTTCAGGCACCCTCTCCTCTACTGCTTCGGGTTTAGCTCAAGTCATCCTTGTGGATTCCTGGGAATTTTTCTAGAGCCAGGTTTCTTGCTAATCCCATAACTGCTTCCTCAATCAAGATATCCCTTTCCTTGCTCTCATATCTGTCCTTCCTCCATCTCGACTATCCCATTTCCTCAACTCTCCCCTTCTCCCCTTCCTTCTACCCCCACCCCATGCTCCCAATTTAGTCTGGCAATCTCATCTGTTTCCAATTCCCAGGAGGGTATGTATATGTTTTTCTTTGGGTTCACCTTATTACTTAGCTTTTCTGGGATCATGGACTACAGGCTCAATGTCCTTTGTTTATGGCTAGTATCACTTATCAGTGAGTACATACCATATTCATTTTTTGGGTCTGGGTTTCATCACTCAGGATAGTGTTTTCTAATTTCATCCATTTGCATGCAAAATTCAAGATGTCATTGTATTTTACTGCTGAGTAGTACTCTAATGTGTAAATGTGCCACACTTTCTTTATCCATTCTTCAAGTTTAGGGGCATCTAGGTTGTTTCCAGGTTTTGGCTATTACAAATAATGCTGCTATAAACATAGTTGAACAAATGCTTTTGTAGTATGATTGAGCATCTTTTGGTTTATTTCCAAGAGTGGTATCGGCAGATCCTGAAGTAGGTCAATTCACAATTTTTTGAGAAACCGCCATACTGATTTCCAAAGTGGTTGAACAAGTTGGTATTCCTACCAGCAATGAATGAGTGTTCCCCTTACTCCACATCCTCTCTAGCATAAGCTATCATTGGTATTTTGTTCTTAGCCATTCTGACAGGTGTAAGATGCTATCTCAGAGTTGTTTTGATTTGCATTTCCCTGATAGCTAAAGAAGCTGATAATGTCCTTGAGTCTCTTTTGTCCATTTTAAATTCTTCTGTTGAGAATTCTGTTTAGTTCAGTACACCATTTTTTAGTTGGGTTATTTAGAATTTAAATGTCTAATTTCTTGATTTCTTTAGATATTTTGGAAATCAGTCCTTTGTCTGATGTGGGATTGATGAAGATCTTTTCCCATTCAGTAGGGTGCCCTTTTCTCTTATTGACTGTGTTCTTTGAAGCTTCTCAGTTTCAAGAAGTCCCATTTATTTATTGTTACTCTTATTGTCTGTGCCAATGCATTGAAAGCTACTTCCCATTTTCTCTTCTATCAGGTTCAGTTTTGTCTGATTTATATTAATGTCTTTAATTCATTTAGACTTGGGTTTTATGCATTGCTGTGGGAGATCCTTCTGTTCCTTCAGCCAATAGCCTTTGAGATACCAGCCCACTGGGGTGTGGTCTCTTTCACTTCAAAACACAGCAGCAGTCCTCCTCTCACTCTCTTGCTTCGGACTCTGGTTCCGGTGACTAGACTCCTTTCCTGGTTGTGTAGAGGGCTATTGTCTAGGACGGTGTTCTGTAAGTTTATTCCTTTAAATAAATAACCCTTTTATCAATAATAATTCCAAACTGGTGTGGTATTGTTTTGTGCATTATCTGGCACCCAATGTTTGATTTTAGAACCATGCCCCCTACCCCCCCACCCCACCCCATCCCATCCCCCGGCTCGGCTGCCTGCCACGAGCTCAGCTACCTGCTGTCAGCTTGGCTTGTTTCGAGCCCTCCCTCAGCCGTGGTCTGTGTGTGGAGTCATCAGTTAAAAATTCCATGCTTCCCGGGATTCATGGGCCTGGACACTCTCTGCCTGCCTGGTTTGATCTTTTCTGAGTGGGTTTTAAATACCCCTTGCAGCACAGTGCTTGGGCAGCGTGAGTCAGAGTGCAAGTGGTTGCCAAATACTGAAAATCCCCTGGGGCAAAAACTCCCTGTGACTTCTGGTGGAAGCACTGTTTGAAATCCCTGCCACAATGGGCCAGAGTGCTGCCACAGCATTTGCGTTTGCACCGTGAACCTTTGGCCCAGTGGAAGTAGCATAGGGATGCTGGGTGCACAGTAGGCCATTCTCGTAGTGGCTGTGTCACAACCCCCTGCATCGGGTCAGAACAGGATAGGCACCCTGGGTGAGCCGTGCTGTTTATCAGCTGCTGGAAGCTCCCTGGATTTTTGTTCTTTGTGCCTGGACATTGGGTTTTCTTCCTCTGTGTACATCTAACCTCTTGAGTACCACAGGATCTATCCTGACACCATTCCATTGATTCCAGTCATGACTCGGAAACAGCACCATCTGCTGGTTAACAGGTAAAATGGTAGGTTTCATTTTTAATGGGACTCTAGCTGTGGTTTTTACTGCCACTATGGAAGAAATCACATGAGGCCTCTATGACCTTGGAGGTACCTCAATTTACTGGTTATTAGATTTCAGTTTTCTTCTCCATATTATGTCATTATGGAAGTATATGCCATGAATTGATAGGATTAATACCATGATAGGCAAAATTGACTCCATATTTAAGGGTACTAGGAACTTACCTGAAAGGGTCCAGGTTGTTGAATTTGACTTTCAGAAGTTATCACAGAGTTTTGATAAGGTAACAGACAGAATATACCTCCAGGACGGCAACTTACACCAATATCCGGGGACAGTTCAAGGAAGAGATGTTATCTTTGAAAGGAAACATTAAGACCTTGGAATCACAGGTGCAGAATGGGTACCAGAAAATTAATACCATAGGGAAATCACTAGAAACCTTTTCAGGTCAGGAGATTCAAGCCTTACATGAGGCAATGATTAAGAGATTTTAAATGATTGAAGAAATTATTGGAGCTGATGAACTGTGTGAGAAGATACAAGGGCAGGATACAATACCACCACCAGCTGTCAGAACTGGTTTACCCAGGGTTTAGCAACATACCCTCTAATTTATTCTGACAAAGCATCAACTTCTAAAGGATAAAGGGAGCCAAAGAAGGTAGATGGATGACGATAGGACTGAATGATCTGAAGGAAATTAAGCACGCCGTAATTACTTATGGTTTTCACTCTACATTTGTTAAGGAAATGGTAAGGACTTGGGCTTCTAATGTCAGCGCCATTCCCCATGATTTCTCCCTGTTAGCCTCACCAGTGTTAGAGGATGGACCTTCCTTGATGTTTGGAGTTTATTTCAGAGAAGAATCCAAACATATGGAACAGAAAGGAAGAGAAAAAGGTGTGGAGGTTTCACAGGATCAAATTCTTGGTGTAGGAGCATATGCTGGTCCACAGGTCCAAGCTCTTTATGATGAAGAAGTATTGTCCCTATGCCACAAAGCAGCCTTGAATGCCTTGGATAGAATACCAGAAACAGGGAAAAGGTAGAATCATATACTAGTGCTAGGCAGGGACAGGGAGAACCCTATACTGACTTTTTGCAAAGATTAATTAAGGCTATGAACATAGAAGTAACAGACCCAGAAGCTAGACGACTAATTCTTGAATCACTGGCTTTTGAAAATGCAAACTTAGAATGCAAAAAGATAATTGGGCCTTTAAGGTCTAGATCAATACCTCTGGATGAATGGATCCAGCATACCATGAATTTTCAGACCTTTAACTACGATAATGAATCATGGGTAAGAGAAGTGATTTCCAAAGCAATGAGGGGACATCAACCTGCCAAATGTTTTAATTGTGGTAAATTAGGGCACCTGAAAAGGGATTGGAGGCAAGAAATTTCTAGGAATAACACTTGATCTGGGAATGGCAGGAATAGGAAACCTCAACCTTCAGGTATATGTAGGAGGTGTGCTTTAGGACAACATTGAACCAATGAATACAGATCAAAAACAGACAGACAAGGCAAGCTGATACCATCAGGAAACACCTTGAGGGGCCTCTTGCAGGCCCCCAAGCCAAAAGTGGCCCAGTCATTCCCAATAACTGTGGAGGACATGCCACACCAGGAAAAATAAAAACTCTAGAACCTTCTGTGCAAGATCATAACGTTTTAAATGATGGCTCAAATTTGGAGGATAAGTCAGAAATTCAAATAGGAAATAAGAAGCGTATATTTTGACAAAGTTCTATAAATGATCAGAGACCAAAGCTGAAAGTATATTTTATACTGATGCTAATAAATCAGGGAAGGCAGGTTACAAATCAGATGAACTGAGTAAGGTGGAACAAAGCCATTATAATTCTGTCCAGAAGGCAGAATTGTATGCCATTCTTATGGTGCTAAGGGATTTTAAAGAGCCTCTTAATATAGTTACTAATTCACAATATGCAGAAAGAGTTATCTTGCATATTCAAACCACTGAATTTATACCAGATGATACAGAGTTGACTTCATTGTTTATCTAGGTACAAGACATAATCAGGAATAGGCTTTGTCCAATGTACATAACACACATCCGATCCCATACATGTCTACAAGGTAATGTAGAAATTGATTAATTTTATTGATTGGAAGCATGTTGCAGGTCTCAGAATTTCATTAAAAAACATCATGTCAATAGCAAAGGTTTAAAGAAAGAATTTTCAATTATGTGGCAACAAGCTAAGGAGATCATAAAGACATGCCCTACTTGTTCTTTATATAAACAAACACCACTACCTGCAGGGACCAACCCAAAGGGTACTCAAAGGAATGAATGGATGTGTTCACTGGCAGATGGATGTGTTCCACTTTGCAGAATTTGGAAATTAAAATATGTACATCACACCATTGACACTTATTCAGGCTTTCAATGGGCAACTCCTTTAAGTTCAGAAAAAAGCTGATTCAGTAATCATACATTTATTAGAATTTATGGCCATCATGGGTATACCTGCACAAATAAAGACAGATAACGGTCCAGCTTATGTCTCTAGGAAAATGAAATGTTTTTTTGCTTATTACAATATTAAGCAAGTTACAGGTATACCATACAATCCTACAGGTTAAGCAGTCATAGAAAGATCAAATTGAACTATAAAGGATATGTTAAACATTAAGGGGTGGAAAATGCCTCCAGAAATAGATTACATAATGCCTTATTAACCTTGAATTTTCTTAATGCTAATAAGAAAGGAAAAACAGTGGCAGAAAGACATTGGATAATGGAAAAGTCTGTTGAACTAAATCAACTGGTTTATTTCAAGGATGTGCTGACTTCACAGTGGAAGCCAGGAGATGTGTTGCATTGGGGAAGGGGTTTTGCTCTTGTTTCCACAGGAGAAGAAAAATTGTGGATACCATCAAAATTAATAAAGGTTCGGTTTGAAGAGGAGAAACCTCTTGGAAAGGAGAAATAACAGCTCATCGACAATGATGATAATCATACAGGTGGTAAGAAAACATATAGGGTGGGGCAGGGTTCTGTTCTTATCCCCACAGGAAAACACTCATCTTTGAAAAATTCAAGGGACTCTGGATATTTGAATACTTTCAGTTTTCCAGAATGAACAATGAATTTTTCTTGCAATAATATTTGACATTTCCAGGAAGAAGATGGGGCCCCATAACAATAACTACACCTGGTTGATATGACATCATGATACTGATAGTGCTACTACAAGACCTGTTTTGGGTACCAGCTTCACAAGATGGTTCCAACTTGCCTAGCTGAAATGGTGCACATCTTTTACAACATTCTGACCAGACCTCTACAAAATACTTAGAGACTATTTGCAATTTTACCAGACATTGATCTTGAAATTTAACCATCATTTTACTTTCACAGGATCCCCTAGAAGGATCGTTGTCCCCATGACAGCTGGAAGTAATTCTAGAGGATGATGTTCCCTCTCCCAGCACAGTTTGTCTTCAGACTTAGGGACATCATTTAGGGGTTGATTATAGTTGGTATATGGTTGAGGGTCGGGGGAGGAATTTTATAAGGTCAGAGATCTTTTTGGGAAAAGAGGGATAATTGGATAATGGGATAATAGATTAGTATTTGTAAGTTATTGTTTATAGAATATTACATTGGATACAAAGTTAAATTATATTGAATGTTGTATGCATGCATACTTCTACCTCTGTTTAAAACATTTTTATGTATTGTTATATATATATATTTATCATATTGCAGTATGCATTTCTACCCCTGATCAAGATACTTATACATTGTTTACATTTGGAGGTCATTGTCCTCATTTATTGCACAGTTGTTTATTGTCTTAGTCTTTAAGTTAGATAGGTATTAAGAATTGTAGATGAATAGTCATCTATGTTTGTCATGTTTATAGTTAGGACTAATCAGGTTCTTTAGATACATAGAGATTATATTCTGTATAAATAGATAATCTTCAACTTCTTCAAAGAACTGTAGAAAATGGCATTTAATCTAATTTAGAGTTCTATGGTAGTGAGACAATTGTTCTTGACAACACCGATCTATTCTTGAAAGATTGTTGAGCACCAAAGACACTCTACTTGGAGCTTGTCTTCTTCTTGGCAAAACCAGCCTCTGGGCAAGGAACTGCCCATACCTCAACTACTGACAAAATATATAGTATCCAGAAATGGATAAGCAGAACTGTCAAATCTTGCCAAGACAGGGTAAGAGGGTTTTGAAAAATTTCTTGCCTTTAAAAATAATCTGTCAATTATTCTAGAGTTTAGCCAAAGTTGGTTGCTTCAATGCTGCAAACGTGACTTTGGGTGATTGCCCAGGTATCCAGTTGTCTCTGTGATTTGTTGCATGTTTTGGAAGTTGTTTGATTGCACGTCCTAATTACTCAGGTATCATTATTTCCCTTCTCAGATCTTCGATGGGGTTGAAGACTAGATAAACATAGTTACTTTCCTCTCATGACTTGGCCAAGTTATTTATTGTACAAGACTTAAGCTAGTTAAAACAGGATATTTGTTCTTATTGTATATAATTTTGTAGTAGGTTTAGAACTCTCTTACTTAAACAAAAGGGGGAGGTGCTTCGGGAGCGCCTTCTGCTCCTTCAGCCAATAGCTTTTGAGATACCAGCCCACTGTGGCGTGGTCTCTTTCAATTTAAAAATAAGCAGCAGCCCTCATCTTGCTCTCTTGCTTCGGACTCTGGTTCTGGCGACTAGACTCCTTTCCTGGTCATCTAGAGGGCTGTTGTCTAGGATGGTGATCTGTAAGTTTATTCCTTTAAATAAATAACCCTTTTATCAATAATAATTCCAAACTGGTGTGGGATTGTTTTGTGCATTAATGCATGGCAATAGATATGCACCTATTTTCATTCTTCTACAGGTGGAAATCCAGTTATGCCAGCACCATTTGTTGAAGATGCCCTCTTTTTTCCATTGTATAATTTTAGCTTCTTTGTCAAAAATCAGATGTTCATAGGTGTGTGAATTAATATCTGGGTCTTCAGTTCTATTCCATTGGTCAATGTCTCTGCTTTTATGCCAATACCAAGCTGTTTTCATTACTGTAACTCTGTAATATAGCTTAATGTCAGGGGTTGTAATGTCTCCGGAAGTTCCTTTATTGTATAAAATTGTTTTGGCTATCCTGGGTTTTTTTTTCCATATGAAGTTGATTATTGTTCTTTCAAGGTCTGTGAAGAATTCTGCTGCAATTTTGATGGGGGATTGCATTGAATCTATAGATTGCTTTTGGTAGGATTGCCATTTTTACAATGTTGATCCTTCCTATCCAAGAGCATGGGAAATCTTTCCATTTTCTGGTGTCTTCTTCAATTTCTTTCTTCAAATATTTAAAATTCCTGTCAAATAGATCTTTCACTTCCTTGGTTAAGATATTTTATGTTATTTGTGGCTATTCTGAAAGGTGATGTTTCTCTGATTTCCCTCTCAGCTCCTTTGTCATTTGTGTATAGGAGGGCTACTGATTTTTCTGAGTTGTTCTTGTATCCTGCCACATCACTGAAGTTATTTGTTAACTGTAGCAGTTCTCTGGTAGAGTTCTTGGGGTCACTTATGTACACTATCATATCATCTGCAAATAACAAAAGTTTGACTTCTTCCTTTCCAATTTGAGTCCCCTCTGTTTGTCTTATTGCTATTGCTAAAACTTTAAGAACTATGTTGAAGAGATATGGAGAGAGTGGACAGCATTGTCTAGTTCCTGATTTTAGTGGAATTTCTTTCCATTTAATTTGATGTTAGCTGTTGGTTTGTTGTATATTGCTTTTATTATATTTAGATATGATCCTTGTATCCCTAATCCATCCAAGACTTTTATCATAAAGGGGTGTTGGACTTTGTCAAATGCTTTTTCAGCATCTAAAAAATGAAGTATCTCTTTTTCCTTCAGTTTATTTATATGATGGATTACATTGATAGATTTTTGTATGTTGACCCAGCCCTCCATCTCTGGGATGAAGGGTATTTGATCATGATGGATGGTTTTTTTGTGTGTTGTTGGATTCACTTTGTCAGTATTTTATTGAGAAATTTTGCATCCATGTCATGAGTGAGATTGGTTTGTAATTCTCTTTCTTGGTTGAGTCTTTTGCGGTTTTGGTATCAGGGTAACTGTAGCCTCATAAAAAGAGTCTGGCAATGACCCCTCTGTTTCTATTATGTGGAACACTTTGAGGAGTATAGGACTTAGTTCTTCTTGAATGTTCTGGTAGAATTCTGTACTAAAACCATCCGGCCCTGGGCTTGTTTTGATAGGAAGGTTTTTGATGACAGCTTCTATTTACTCATGGCTTATAGGTCTATTTAAATTGCTCACCTGGTTTTGATTTAATTTTGGTATATAGTATCTATTTAAAAAATTGTCCATTTCTTTTACATTTTCCAATTTTGTGGAATACAGGTTTTCCAACAAGCCATATAATGCCTGTCTCTACTTCCCTAGTACTGGTTTAAAAAAGCATTTGGTCCCAAGTGCTAGGATCACCTCAATGTGATCTGTTTTTCTCTTAGACTGAATCAATTCCATGTAGCACAGAGTAGCACTGAACTAACAGACATCCATCTGTCTTTGTCTCATGAGTCCTGGAATTAAAGGTATGTGACACCAATGCCTGGCTTCTAATAGTTCCGAACTCTGATCTTCAGTCAAGCTTAATTTGTTAAAGCACAAACAAAATATTGATGTAGAAGGGTCTTCTGTATTTGTGTGTTGCTTTCATTGGTTGAATAAAGAGACTGCCTTGGCCTTTTCATAGGGCAGCCCTTAGGTGGGCATAGTAGACAGAACAGAATGCTGGGGAGAGAAGGCAGTGTGGCAGACACCATGATTCTCTTTGCCAAGTCGGACGCTGCTTAGACTCATGCCGGTAAGCCACAGTCAAGTGGTGATACACATTAATGGAAATGGGTTAATCAAGATGTGAGAGTTAGCCAATAAGAGGCTAGAACTAATGGGCCAGGCAGTATTTCAATGAATACAGTTTCTGTGTAATTATTTCGGCAGCCTGGAGCCGGTCAGAAGGATGCAGCCTGCTCCTCATGCAACAAAATATCACTACATTAAATATATTTTATTAGAGTTGCTGTGGTCATGGCGTCTCTTCACAGCAATAAAAGCATTAGAAAGGACAAAAAAGAGAAGAGGAACTAAGGAAAATACACAACATGTTAATGCTGCAAAAACCAAAGCAGAAAACCAGGATGATGATGGTGTATAAACCTACACAGAATGTGACCTGGGGCTTGGCTTGGTGACATGGAAAGGGGATCTTATGGATTGGAAGAAGTACACAGCTTCAACAGTGGGAGAAAATTTACTGAACATAGAAACTGCAAATAATTATAGTATCTGAAAAATTAAAGCAGTCGCTTGCTTTTTTAGGGTTGTGGGGGGAATATATCCAGAAAGGGTAAAAGAGTAATGATGCATCTTCAAAGACAAATGCAAATGGCAGCAACAAATGAAAGAGAGACAATGCTTTGAATTTAGATGATATAAATAAGAGCACATGGTTTTGTATGTTTCTTTTCAGTTTCCCTTCCATGAAGGAGCCTTTCTCCCTGTAATGTTTTAAGCTGTCCTCACAAGCCTGCATTATTGCTTGATTATGAACAGGAATTCCTTATTAAAGGTTTTGACCAAATTTTTTCATTCATTGGTGATTTGATCAGTGAATTGGCACATACTCACCAAACTATAAATAAAAAAGACACTGGCTTCTACCTGACACCTCTGAGGGCATAAGAAATGGGATGGAAAGATAGCTCAGTGGGTTAAGTTCTTTATGCACAAGATTAAGACCTGTGTTTTCATTCCCCAGAATTCATATGATAAAAGCCATGCCTGCAAACACTGTGCTGAGGGGCAGAGCTAGGATGACTCCAGAGGCTCACTGTTTGGTCAGGTTAGCCAAAATGGTGAGCTCCAGGTTCTGTGAGAGACCATGTCCTTATAAAAATAAGATAGAGTGATAGACGACATGACATCATTCTACCCACCGGTCTCTCCATGCCTATGTGGTCAAGTGAACCTTCACAAACACTTTTCCTCATATGTACATGTAACACACACACAGTATGGGGGGAGGAAGTATGTAACAGATACTATTCAAGGAAAAATTTTGTATTGATGAGGGGTCTAAACTTAGACCTGCTGAACATTTGCAGAAACAAACAAGACATTTTTGAGAATAGTTGATTTTTCAACTAAAGGTGGTCAATTAAATCAATGAAAGTTGTTAGATGAGCAAGTTGAACCCATTTACAAAGTGCTGCTTCTTCACTTTTAAATGTATGGGCAAACCAGATTTATATCCAGTGTTAGTCTACCATGTATAGGCAAAGCACAACCTATTCTTGCTGATGTGTCTGAGGACTTAAAAAGTGTGCCCCAGTATGTGCACTCATGCGTTCATAAGGTCATTCTACACATTTCATGTATAGGAATGTACGCTTTTTCTTGAGAGAGAAGAGTTATGGCTTGTATTAGATTCTAAAATGCTTGTTATTAATGCAACTTTATTCAACTAAAATGACTGACATAATAAATGAGAAAACTCAGAGTAAGTCCTAAATGTTTTAAACATTCAGAAAACACATTGTTTGGAATAAACTATCTCAAAAGTGTTTGTTAGCTCTCAGTGTGTGGACACCAAGGTTTAGCATTATTTTATAAGTTACACAGAGTCAAAGAAGTGAGATTTTATGATTTGATCCCCACATTGCATTAGAAAGATGACATCCTAATTTCTGTGTTATATATGTGTAATATGTCCGGTATTACATATTTGTAAAATATGTTGCAATTAAAATTTTTATTTGATACAAGGGCACACAGAAAAGAAAGTGCTTTGAACTTGTTTGTGATTTTGTTCACTATTCCTTAGTACCTCATAGAACAAATGTAGGACAACCTGAAGTTTTATTTCTTTTATACTCAGTTTCACTTTGCATTATATTACATATTTTGAAAAACCCATTTATCTCTTCATTTGGTGTGTAA